>CM053028.1:592274499-592291894 GCA_028564925.1 Lithobates sylvaticus | reverse complement strand
CCTTAGGGTGGGACCACCGCCTGTAGGACCTTCCTGCCAAAAGCCAAGTCCTGAGGGGACAACAGCTCCACTCTGTAATGCCTCAGGAAGGTATTATGGCTCGTCCATGTTGCTGCCTTGCAGATCTGATCTATGGAAGCACCTGCCCTTTCTGCCCAGGAGGTCGCCAGAGATCTGGTTGAATGAGCCTTAAGGTGGGATGGAACCGGTTTATCCGAGTGTTTATAGGCTAATGTTATTGCCTGCTTAATCCACCTGGCTATCGTAGGTTTTGAGGCCTGAAGACCCTTTCTTTGGCCCCCAAAAGTAACTAGAAGATGATTTGATCTCCTAAACTCCCTTGCCCTTTCTAGATAGACTAAAAGACAGCGTCTAACATCTAAAAGGTGCAATCTTTCTTCCTTCTCTTTCTTCGGATTCTGGCAGAATGATGGAAGAATAATCTCTTGTGACCTGTGGAACCCAGAGGTCACTTTTGGTAAATAAAGAGGATCCTGTCTAAGGATTACCCTGTCCTCTAGGATCAACAAAAAAGGCTCTTTTATTGTCAGGGCCTGTAGGTCGCCTACTCTTCTAGCTGTGGTAATGGCTAGAAGAAAGGCCATCTTAAGGGAAAGAAATTTAAATGAAATTTGATCCAACGGCTCAAATGGCCCTTTCGTCAGGGCGTCCAGAACCAGGGACAAATCCCACGGCGGGAAACTAACTGTCCTTACCGGGGTTAACCTTTCCCTGGCTAGCAAAAATCTCTTAACAAGAGGGTCTTGAGCTAACCTTGTGTCAAAGAACACTGACAGGGCTGCTACCTGGACCCTAAGGGTACTGACCGCTAACCCTAGGTCTACCCCTTCCTGGAGAAAATCCAGAACGGTTGGAATCGTCTGGATAGTTCTCTGATTTGCTTGAGCCCATCTAGAGAAGATCTTCCAGACCTTTGCATAAATCTGTCTGGTAACCTTCTTCCTACTAAGGAGAAGAGTGTCAATTACCTTCTCCGAGCATCCCCTGTTCCTGAGGATCTCCCTCTCAAGAGCCAGGCCGTCAGGGACAGAAACCCCGGGTTGGGATGCAGCACTGGGCCCTGGCAGAGAAGATCCCGCCTGACCGGGAGATGTAGCGGAGGCACGACTGACCACCTCCACATGGTGGGGAACCAGACCCGCTTCGGCCACCAGGGTGCAATCAGGATAAGGTCTCCATCCGACTGTGACAGCTTTTGAAGCACTCGTGGGATGAGTACCAGGGGAGGAAAGGCATATGCCAGGCTGAAGTCCCAATTCTGAGCGAGAGCGTCTACTCCTGAGGATCTCTGTTCTCTCGTGAGAGAAAAGAATCTCCGCACCTTTGCGTTCCTTTGACAAGCGAATAAATCTATCTCTGGTACTCCGAAATGACGTTTTACCAGAGCGAAAACTTCTTCGTTCAACTCCCATTCTCCCTGAAGAATGGGCTGTCTGCTGAGGAAGTCTGCTTGTATATTGAGGGATCCCTTTATGTGGACCGCAGAGATTGAGAGAATGTTTTTCTCTGCTTCTCCCAGGAAATCTTGGGTCAGTGCCCTTAGACTGACTGACCTTGTTCCCCCTTGACGGTTCAAATAGGATACTGCCACCCGGTTGTCCGAGAAAATTTGGACTTCCCTTCCTTGGATCAAGTCCCGGAAGACACTTAATGCCTTCCCGACTGCCAGAAGCTCCCTGAAGTTTGAGGAAGCTCTGCTCTGACTCTGATCCCAGGGACCCTGGGCGTAGCGGTCTCCTAAATGAGCCCCCCAACCCCAGGCACTTGCGTCTGTTGTAATGCCTATTGGGTCTAGCTGTGTCCACGTCCGACCTCCCGATAGGTTGACGGGATCGAGCCACCAAACTAGGGAGCCTCTTACCTCCTCTGACAGAGGAACTTTCTCCTCCAGGGTTTCTCTTCTCCCGCCCCAAGAGGAGAGAAGGAAGCCCTGGAGGACTCGTGAGTGGAGCTGAGCCCAGGGAACTGCCGGGATGCAAGAGGCCATCAGGCCCAACACCCTCATGATGTTTCTCAAAGATACCTCCGGGGCTTCGAGACACACTGTCACTGCGCCCCGAATTTTTTCGACCTTTTCTGGAGGAAGAAACACTTTCTGGGCTACTGAGTCCAACTGATACCCCAAGTATACCTTTGACTGTGAGGGATCCAGGGAGGATTTCTCCTGACTCACCATCCAACCTAGGGAATCCAGGGTCGACAAGACCAACTCTCGATCTCTCAGGAGCTGGTCTCTGGATGGACTGTAGATCAACAGATCGTCGAGGTATGGTATCAGAGCTACCCCCTGAAGGTGTAGAAAGGATACTACCTCTGCCAGGACTTTGGTAAAAATCCTTGGACTGGCCGCAAGGCCGAAGGGAAGTGCCCTGAACTGCCAATGCTGCACCCCCTGCTCTGTCCGTACTGCGAAACGCAAGTACTTCTGATGATCCGGGGCAATGGGTACATGCAGGTAAGCATCTTTGAGATCTAATGTGATCATGAAAACTCCCTTCTGGAGGTGTTTTCTGACCGTGTAGATGCTCTCCATTCTGAATCGCTTGTACAACAGGTAGTGGTTCAGTTTCCGTAGATTGATAATCAACCGAAACTTGCCCGATGGCTTCGGGACCACAAAAATGTGGGAATAAAAACCGAAAGCCCTCTGAGTCACTGGGACCGGGATAATCACTTCCTGTTCTGCGAGCATGCGAACGCTGTCTAGCAAGCCCCTTGCCTTCAGAGAATCTTTGGGAAGGTAAGTAACCAAAAAATTTTGAGGTGGGAGTGACCGAAATTCCAGCTTGTAACCTAGTTTTATTAGGTCTAAAATATAAGGGCTCTCTGAGATCTTCTCCCAATGGGGAAGGAAATACGAGAGCCTTGCGCCCACTTTTATGGCGTCATTTAGAATCCTTGCTGGACGGTCCGGACCCAGAAAAAAGGATTCCACCTTTTTCTTTGCCCTTTCCGATCCCCCATTTCTTCCTTTGTCCCCCTTTGCCCTTGAACTGGCCTTTTGCCGGGGGGCCACGAAAAAATTTCCTCCCTTTTTCCTTCTTGGGTTTGGAGGGAAATTTCTTACCTTTTTCTGTGGATCGGGAAAGGACCTGTTCCAGACCCGAACCAAAGAGTAGGGAGCCCTCAAAGGGAATACCACAGAGTCGGGACTTAGAGGTGAAGTCTCCGTCCCAAGTCTTAACCCAAAGGGCCCTCCTGGCTGAGTTCAGTAATGCCGCTGACTTAGCAGTCGTCCTTACTGTCTCTACTGCCGCGTCCGCCAAAAAGGCGATAGCTCTCCCCACCACTTCCAGGGATTCTACTACCTCCCTGGATTCCTTCTTACGTGTGAGATGGTCCATCAGCTTGTTGAGCCATGCGTCCGCGTTCCTGGCTACACAAGCTGAAGCTAATGCAGGGCTCATGGCCGATGCATTCGCTTCCCAAGCTCTACGCAACAGGATCTCAGATTTTTTATCCATCTGATCCTGAATGTTACCCGCGTCCTCAAAAGATAAGTCCGACCGTTTAGAGACCTGCGCCAAGGACGCATCTAAACGTGGGACTTTGAAAAAATTTTCTTCCTCCTCCTCCTTAAAAGGACATCTCCGCTTCCAAGTTTTAAGTCTGAGGAGTTTACGCTCAGGTTCCTTCCATTCCCTCAAGATAATATCTTTCAGGGACTGGTGAACTGGGAAGGATCTGGCCTGTGGCTTACCCAAACCTCTATAGACCTTATCCTGAGCTGACACTTGGGCGGAAGGTAACTGAATGTCCTCTGACGCATATACTGCCCTGAGGAGACCCTCCATATCTTCTGCTGAAAAGAGGTGTCCCCCAGATCTGGTCTCTACATGGCTATCCTGATCTGAGTCCTCCCCCTCCTGGGAACTCAGGTCATAGCTGCAAACCTCCTCCTCTGAATAGTATGGGGCAGGTTCTTGAGACCCTCCTGTAAAGGTAGATCTATCTTCCTGTGAGGGAGAGCTTTCCCTTACTGATCTGGCATCCCCCTGACGCTGATCAAGTACGGCTTTAAAAGACTGAAGGGTAGCTAGCATCTCAACCTGAAGTGCCCTGCATTCCTTCGCAACTTCTGCTGTCTCTTTGCCTGCCAATTTGTAAATACATTTGTAACAAAAAGGCTTGCTGTGGTCCTGTGGGAGTTTAGAGCTACAAGACCCACAGCGTTTAGTTTTGGATGTGGCTTTCCCAGACCTACTGGCTCTCTCCTGAGCAGGGCATTCGGTCTCTGTAAGAAAGGGACACCCCATTAGCCACATCACATACACATACAGTGTGGGGGACAAGGACAATAGGGCCACCCCAAATGTCTGCCCCCCCCTCGCTCCAGCCGAGTCACTCACCCCCTGTGGCGACCTCTGATGCCGCGAGCTCTGGTCCGCCTTCCATCCTCTGCCTCTACACCGGTAGATGGATCGACTGTGAAGGCTGTGGACCTTGGGCCCCCTCTTTCCAAACAGCCGCCTCGTGCTCTGACCGCCGCGCTCGCCGCCATTTTGTTGAAGCCCCGGCGCGCCGGATATGACGTCACACCGGCGCCCGGCGGCTTCCGGACATGCGCACTAGCGGCTACAGACGCCGCTCTGCGCCGCGGTCTATCCCTTAAGGATGGCACGGCCCCCTAAGGGGAAGAAAACGTTCGGCCATTGGAGCCCAGCTTCCGGCCGACGTGGGGTGTATCAGCGGCCCCCCCCAACCGTCCACCACTGTCAGGTATGAGGGGAGGAAAAGAGGGAAGGTTAGGTGGCCCCTGGGGTTATGGACAACTCACCTGTCCTAGTGCCCCAGCCTCTCCCATTCAGCTTTCTAGGGAGAGCAGAGGGAAAACCCCTTAATTCAATGGCATTTGAAAAATGCTTGAACAGAGAACCCCACAGGCACCACTGACTGCTCTGGGTTTGTTCATTAAGGGGGCGACCATGGTCCCAGACCTGAGGTCTTAGAAAAAAATAACAAACGGTTTCGCAGCCATCAGCGTGTGGGAAACACAATCAATAACTGAGGGTCAGAGGGAGGGGTGGGGCTTTTTAAACTTTGTTAATTGTGTTTCCTGCCAGGTGTGACCAGTCATCCTCTCAGGTGTGCCGTCCTGGAAGATGACTAGAGAAAGGAAGCTATTTAAAATCACTCGTGGCTAATGTGAATTGACGGCGCCTGTAACACAGAGAACAGTCATTCATTGAAAGTCATTCATTAAAAAAAAGTCATTGATAAAAAATTTTAAAAAAAAAGCGTGGGGGGTCCCCCAAATTCAATAACCAGGCCTTCAGGTCTGGGATGGATATTAAGGGGGACCCCAGCCAAAAAAAAATATAAAAAAATGGCGTAGGGTCCCCCTCAAAAATCCATACCAGACCCCTGAGGTCTGGGATGGATTTTAAGGGGAACCACAGCCAAAAAAAATGGCGTGGGGTCCCCCTCAACTTTTTTCTAACTCTCACCTAACCACCAGCGCCCTAGACCCAGTTCCCTCGCAAATACTGCGGTCACCCTCTGGCTCTATCCTACACTCTCTAGGTCACATTTTTACTTTCCCTAACTCTCCAAAATATGCACTAGTCACCCCCATTCTTAAAAAACCTTCCCTGGAAACCACCAATCTTAACAACCTTCACCCCATCTCCTTGCTCCCCTTTTCCTCCAAACTTCCTGAACGTCTGGTCTACAACCAACTGAGCGACCATCTCACTGAAAATAACCTCCTTGATCTCCTTCAATCTGGATTTCGCCCTCAACACTCCACAGAAACTGCTCACCTTAAACTCATGAATCATCTGCTAATGGCTACTAAATCCAATAGACACTATTCTGTAATCCTGGACCTCTTTGCTGCCTTTGACACAATCTACCACCCCATCTCCTAAAAAAAAAACTCCTCTCCTTTGGTGTCTGTGACTGTAGTCTTGGCTGGTTTTCATACTACCTATCCCATTGCACCTTAAGCATCACAACATTACTTCCTCTTCTCCTCCTCCTTTCTCCTTTGGGATCCTCCAAGGTTCTGTTCTTGGACCTCTCCTATTCTCAATCTACACCTCCTCCCTGGGTCAACTGATAGCCTCCTATGACTTTCAATACCATTTCTACGCTGACGACCCCCAAATCTATGTCTCTACCCCTCAGCTCACTCCACGAGTCTCCTCACACATCACTAATTTACTGACAGACATATCAGTCTGGATGTCACACCACTTCCTCCAACTCAACCTATCCAAAGCTGAGCTCATAATATTTCCTCCACCACGTGCCCCTTCCCCTGACTTCTCTGTCAAGATCGATGGCACAACAATGAACCCATCCCCACAAGCCAGGGTGCTAGGTGTAATCCTCTCCTTTCAGCTCCACATCCAATCACCGTCCAAAGCTTTCCGCCTCAACCCCCATAACATCTCCAAATTACGCCCCTTCCTAACCAATGACCTCACAAAGCTACTGATTCACTCCCTGGTTATCTCTTGCCTTGACTACTGCAAGTCCCTCCTCACCGGATTGCCTTTATATAGGCCCCTCCCCCCTTCTGCCCATCATGACTGCTGCTGCCAGACTCATTCACCTTACCAACCATTCAATGTCTGCTACTCCTCTCTGCCAATCCCTCCGCTGGCTTCCGCTTACCCAACAAATTAAATTCAAAATACTAACAACTTATAAAGTCATCCAGAACTCGGCCCCCCAGCTATATCACTAACCTAGTCTCACAATACTATCCAAATCATTCTAGAGCTGCAAGTAACGATTATTTTGTCTGTTGACTAATCTAGCGATTATTTTTTTTGATTAGTCATCGACTAACGATTATTTTTTGTAAATTTTTTTTTACTTAATCTAGTGTTCTTTTTTTTTGATTAGCCAATTAATCCTTTGGATAACTTTACAAAAAATAGTACATAAAAAAAAATAAAAAAAAGTAAGATAAAAGAAAATAACTACATACATATATATATATATATATATATATATAAATATATATATATATATATATATATATATATATATATATATATATTATTATATATACCGTATATGTATGTAGTTATATTCTTTTATCTTACCTTTTTTTTGTGTTCTGTTTTTCTTTTCTGTTCAGAAGTTTATAATTTATTTTTATGCTATCTTTTTTTAAGGGGGACAGCAGCATGGGGGGGACACCCACGGAGAAGAGAGGGAGACACGGAGCAGCATGGAGGGGGACACGGAGAAGAGAGGGGGACAGATGCATGGAGGAGAGAGGGGGACACAGAGCAGCATGGAGGACAGATGGATACTGGAGGAGGATAGGGTCAGTCAGCGGTGATGTGTGTGGGAGAAAAGCACCGTGCTGAAAGCAGCGGTGGGGGTGTATTTACCTGCAACTCGCAACGTGTGACGCGTCAACGCCTTTCACCCACGTCAACGTATTTTCTTAGTCAACGCGTCGTGGCAGCTCTAAATCATTCTCTTCGATCCTCCCAAAACCTCCTGTTCTCTAGCTCCCCCGTCACTTCCTCCTTTGCTGATCTTCAGGACTTCTCCCGAGCCTCTCCCAGCCTTTGGAACTCCCTATCCCAATTTGCCTGACTATCTCCTACTCTATCCACTTTAAGGCGATCCCTGAAAACCCTTCTCCTATGAGAAGCCTATCCTGCCCCCACCTAACAACTATTTTCTCCATCAGCCCATCCCCCACAGTTATTACCTTTTGTATCCTTTGACCCTCCCTCTTAGATTGTAAGCTCTAAGAATCAGGGCCCTCTGATTCCTCCTCTATTATATTGTATTGTAACTGTACTGTCTGCTCTCACGTTGTGCAAACTGTTGGCATGATATAAATCCTGTATAATAATAATATATGTGTGTATCATCATCTGCTGGAGATAAAAGACGTCACAGTGACTATGGAGGAAGAGGACGGACATGACGAGGGGGGGGGGTTACTGGGTGTAAGTAGAAAATAAGATCTTATTACCTCCTCTGCTGCCAATTTCAGCAACGTCGCCTCTACCTCGTATCAGAAGGAGCTTCCTGACTATAGCTGAATCACTTCCTGTCTGTAGCTGACATCACTTCCTGTCTTCCATAGAGACTTCCTGTCTGGTTAAAAGTGAGATCGCCATCTTGTGGAGCTCAGAGGAACTGCAGGCCAGAGAAACATCTCGTAGTGTGAACACGGCCTTGTGCTGTGTGTGTATGTACTGTATATCCTTATAGATGTGAAGTGCTCCCCCCGCAGAGAGCGGTGATAGTAACTGGTTCTTTCCCATACAGTACAGAGGCCCCCCAGTCACCCAAGTAACATTCCATTCACTCCGACTCCAATAAACAGTCTAGGAGTCTTTTTGTAATGTATTGCTTATAGAATCTGTAAAAGGAGAGGGATTGCGACAGAGGCATAATAGGGGGGGGGGGGGTGTCACAATTGTGATCTGGCCCCATGCTTCAAGGTGCCCGTGTGGCCCCCATGTCATATTTGTCTACACTTGAATTGGAGGAGGGGTAGGGTGACCACATTTCCAAACTACCATTCAGGGACACCCCCCACCTCCAAAAAAAGATGATTTTTACATCTTTTTTTTGCCAATATTTGGGGAAGGGGAGTATCATTAAATCAGTGGGCCCGTGTTCAAAATCAAAAGTGGGCCCTAGGCATCAAGAAGAAGAACAATATGGCGTGCAAAGCGCCTCGTGGTAAACAGTGGACATGTCTAAAATTGGGCTAAATATTGGCTTAACCACTTTCGGCTATAGTGCGGACGCTAACTGCCAGGAGGATGTCCCTGGACGCTCTCCTGTTTACTTCCGCAATGCGCGCTCCTGAGAGCGCGTATTGTGGAATTTCTGTGCTGGCCATGTCCCTTGGACACAGCCAGTCACAGATCGCTGTAAACGGCCAATCACAGCGGCCGTTTACAGCGCGATCGGCGTATCCAATGAGAGATGATCTCATATGTAAACATATGAGATCATCTCTCAGCGCCACTCTCCCTCCTCCCACAGAGACAGCGTGTGAGGAGGGAGAGATGAACCGCTGCAGCGGCCGTAAGTAGAAAAAAAAACTGCCATCTGTCCCCATTACCATCTGTCCCCACTGACACCTGTTAGTACCATCTGTCCCCAGTGCCACCTGTTGTCAGTGCCATCTGTCCCAGTGCCACCTGTTGTCAGTGCCATCTGTCCCCAGTTCCACCTGTCCCCATTGCCATTTGTCCCCAGTGCCACCTGTCCCCAGTGCCACGCATAAGTGCCATCTGTCATCAGTGCCACGTATAAGTGCCATCTGTCATCAGTGCCATATCAGTGTCACGTGTTATCAGTGCCACATATTAGTGCCATCTGTCATCAGTGCCACGTATCAGTGCTATATGTCATCAGTGCCACCTGTCAGTGTCACGTGCCATCTGTTATCAGTGTCACGTGTCATCAATGCCACGTATCAGTGCCATTTGTCATCAGTGTCATGTGTCATCAGTGTAACATATTAGTGCCATCTGTCATCAGTGCCACGTATTAGTGCCACGTGTCATCAGTGCCACGTATAAGTGCCATCTGTCATCAGTGCCACATATTAGTGCCATCTGTCATCAGTGCCCCCGTATTAGTGCCATATGTCATCAGTGTTACGTGTCATCTGTGCCACGTATCAGTGCCATCTGTCATCAGTGCCACATCAGTGTCACGTGTCATTGTCCTGGTGCTCCAGGGCCTTCAAAAGTGTAATAGGTAGTCAACAAGTTAGATTAGTATAATTTATGCTCCTAGAACACCTGAAGGTGCTCCCTGCATGTTGGGCCTCTCTAAGTAGCCAGGCTGTGGAAAAGTCCCACACATGTGGTATCATAATACTCAGGAGGAGTAGCAGAATTTATTTTGTGGTGTCATTTGTGTTATACACATGCCACGTGAGAGAAATAACCTATTACAACGACAATTTTGTGGAAAAAAAAAGAAAAAATTACAACATCAAAAAGCTCACCATGCCTCTTACTAAATACCTTGGAATGTCTACTTTCAAAAAAGGGGTCATTTGGGGGGTATTTGCACTTTCCTGGCTTGTTCGGGTCGCAAGAAATGAGATAGGCCACCAGTACATCAGATGTGATCATTTTTTTATGATTTGCACCACAACTTGTAGACCCTCTAACTTTCACAAAGACCAAATAATATCCACTAATTTGGGTTATTTTTACCAAAGATATGTAGCAGTATAAATTGTGGCCAAAATTTATGAAGAAAAATTAATAATTTGCAAAATTTTATCACAGAAACAAAGAAAAAACATTTTTTTCCCAAATTTTCGTTCTTTTTTCATTTATAGCGCAAAAAAAAAAAAAACCCAGAGGTGATCAAATACCACCAAAAGAAAGCTCTATATGTGGGGAAAAAAAAAAATCATTTGGGTACAGCGACTGAGTAATTGTCATTCAAAATGTGAGAGCACCGAAAGCTGAAAATTGGTCTGGGCAGGAGGGGGTTTAAGTGCCCAGTAGGCAAGTGGTTAAAGGGGTGTCTGAGATGACTTATATAGTGCAGAATGTGGTAATGTTAAATAGGGAATGCAGAGTGTATGGAGGTGAGTAGTATGTACAGGAGAGGAGTGCGGAGTGTATGGCGGTGGGTAGTATGTACAGGAGAGGAGTGCGGAATGTATGGCAGTGAGTAGTATGTACAGGAGAGGAGTGCGGAGTGTATGGCGGTGAGTAGTATGTACAGGAGAGGAGTGCGGAGTGTATGGCGGTGGGTAGTATGTACAGGAGAGGAGTGCGGAATGTATGGCGGAGAGTAGTATGTACAGGAGAGGAGTGCGGAATGTATGGCGGTGAGTAGTATGTACAAGAGAGGAGTGCGGAGTGTATGGCGGTGGGTAGTATGTACAGGAGAGGAGTGCGGAATGTATGGCGGTGAGTAGTATGTACAGGAGAGGAGTGCGGAATGTATGGCGGTGAGTAGTATGTACAAGAGAGGAGTGCGGAGTGTATGGCGGTGGGTAGTATGTACAGGAGAGGAGTGCGGAGTGTATGGAGGTTGGTAGTATGTACAGGAGAGGAGTGCGGAATGTATGGTGGTGGGTAGTATGTACAGGAGAGGAGTGTGGAGTGTATGGCGGTGGGTAGTATGTACAGGAGAGGAGTGCGGAATGTATGGCGGTGGGTAGTATGTAAAGGAGAGGAGTGCGCAGTGTATGGAGGTGGGTAGTATGTACAGGAGAGGAGTGCGGAATGTATGGCGGTGAGTAGTATGTACAAGAGAGGAGTGTGGAGTGTATGGCGGTGGGTAGTATGTACAGGAGAGGAGTGCGGAATGTATGGCGGTGTGTAGTATGTAAAGGAGAGGAGTGTGGAATGTATGGCGGTGGGTAGTATGTACAGGAGAGGAGTGCAGAATTTATGGCGGTGAGAAGTATGTACAGGAGAGGAGTGCGGAGTTTATGGCGGCCGTCCATAGGGGGCGCCCAGGCGCCGCCCCTCCCCCCCCCAGGCAGTCAAAAAAAATAAAAAAATAAAAATAAATAAAATTATTTAAACATGTCCCTTTAAAAAAAAAAAGTTCATAGACTCAAATGCATTGAGCACTCACCCGTCACAGGAAGTGACGTTTGCATTTGTCTGCTCTACTCAGCGTGAGAGGAAGCTGAGCCTATGTTACTTTCACTTTCCCCGGAACATCCCCCCCTGCTTATCAACACATTATTCTTTTACATGTGCAGCCTGGCATTTGTGGTGGTTGGACGACACATACACCCCCCCCCAGCTTATCAACACATTTTTTAAGTACTGGTACCCATAGATGTTTTTCGGTGGGCGGCCCCAGTGCCGCACCCAACCCCGGATAGTAAAAAAAAAAAAAAATGTTAAAAAAAAAAAATGTTATTTAAACATGTCCCTTTAGAAAAAAACATGACACTGTATTAAGATATTGCACAGTGCAATATGGAAAGCGCCACGTCGATGTAATCATGAGATTGCAGGCGAGGCGCTTCATTTGCCCCCAAAAAAGTCTGCGGCGTGGCCGATCGCGATGGACTGGCCGGGCGAGTGCAGTGCATAGACTCAGATGCATTGAGCAGCGCTACCGATGTTGAATGTGCAGCCTGGTATATGATGTGCAGAGCCCTGTGTATAATGTACAGCCTGGTATATGATGTGCAGAGCCCTGTGTATAATGTACAGCCTGGTATATGATGTGCAGAGCCCGGTGTATAATGTACAGCCTGGTATATGATGTGCAGAGCCCGGTGTATAATGTACAGCCTGGTATATGATGTGCAGAGCCCGATGTATAATGTACAGCCTGGTATATGATGTGCAGAGCCATGTGTATATTGTACAGCCTGGTATATGATGTGCAGAGCCCTGTGTATGTGCAGCCTGGTATATGATGTGCAGAGCCCGGTGTATAATGTACAGCCTGGTGTATGATGTGCAGAGCCCTGTGTATAATGTGCAGCCTGGTATATGATGTGCAGAGCCCTGTGTTTAATGTGCAGCCTGGTATATGATGTGCAGAGCCCTGTGTATAATGTACAGCCTGGTATATGATGTGCAGAGCCCTGTGTATAATGTACAGCCTGGTATATGATGTGCAGAGCCCTGTGTATGTGCAGCCTGGTATATGATGTGCAGAGCCTGGTGTATAATGTGCAGCCTGGTATATGATGTGCAGAGCCCTGTGTATAATGTACAGCCTGATATATGATGTGCAGAGCCATGTGTATAATGTACAGCCTGGTATATGATGTGCAGAGCCATGTGTATGTGCAGCCTGGTATATGATGTGCAGAGCCCGGTGTATAATGTACAGCCTGGTATATGATGCGCAGAGCCCGGTGTATAATGTGCAGCCTGCTGTATGATGTGCAGAGCCCGGTGTATAATGTACAGCCTGGTATATGATGTGCAGAGCCGGTGTATAATGTGCAGCCTGCTGTATGATGTGCTGAGCCCCGTGTATAATGTACAGTCTGGTATATGATGTGCAGAGCCCTGTGTATAATGTACAGCCTGCTGTATAATGTGCAAAACCCGGTGTATAATGTACAGCCTGGTATATGATGCGCAGAGCCCTGTGTATAATGTACAGCCTAATGTATGATGTGCGGAGCCCTGTGTATAATGTACAGCCTGGTATATGATGTGCAGAGCCCTGTGTATAATGTACAGCCTGGTGTATGATGTGCGGAGCCCTGTGTATAATGTACAGCCTGGTATATGATGTGGATTTTTTAAGGGGTGTGGCTTATGAGAAGTGGGAGGGGTAAAGTGTGGAGGGGCGGGATCTTGCGCCCCCATCCTAAAACTTCACCAGCCGCCACTGGCAGTGGGTAGTATGTACAGGAGAGGAGTGCGGAGTGTATGGCGGTGAGTAGTATGTACAGGAGAGGAGTGCGGAGTGTATGGCGGTGGGTAGTATGTACAGGTAAGGAGTGCAGAATGTATGGCGGTGGGTAGTATGTACAGGAGAGGAGTGCGGAATGTATGGAGGTGAGTAGTATGTACAGGAGAGGAGTGCGAAATATATGGCGGTGGGTAGTATGTACAGGAAAGGAGTGCGGAATGTATGGCGGTGGGTAGTATGTACAGGAGAGGAGTGCGGAGTGTATGGCGGTGGGTAGTATGTACAGGAGAGGAGTGCGGAGTGTATGGCGGTGGGTAGTATGTACAGGAGAGGAGTGCGGAATGTATGGCGGTGGGTCGTATGTACATGAAAGGAGTGCGGAATGTATGGCGGTGGGTAGTATGTACAGGAGAGGAGTACGGAATGTATGGTGGTGAGTAGTATGTACAGGAAAGGAGTGCGGAATGTATGGCGGTGAGTAGTATGTACAGGAGAGGAGTGCGGAATGTATGGCGGTGAGTAGTATGTACAGCAGAGGAGTGCGGAGCGTATAGAGTTGGGTAATATGTACAGGAGAGGAGTGCGGAGCGTATAGAGGTGGGTAATATGTACAGGAGAGGAGTGCAATACCAACTCCTGATAGTCTGTCAGCCACTGCTATACCACCTGGGTGGGGGGGGCACTCCGAAGGATGTAAGGGGGCACTCTGGAGCAAGTAGGGGGCACTCTGGAGCAAGTAGGGGGCACTCTGGAGGAAGTAAGGGGGCACTCTGGAGGAAGTAAGGGGGCACTCTGGAATGAAGTAAGGGGGCACTCTGGAATGAAGTAAGGGGGCACTCTGGAATGAAGTAAGGGGGCACTCTGGAGGAAGTAAGGGGCACTCTGGAGGAAGTAAGGGGCACTCTGGAGGCACCCAGATAGTACCTCTAGAGTGCCCCCTGCAGAGAGTCCTGAGTGATGCCCATTAATCCATGCCAGGTGAAAGCAGAGCACACCACCCACCTCATGGCTGCCCTATTCCAGTCCTGCTTGCTCTCTCCCTGCCACAGCCCTGGGGCTGATTTACAAAGAATTTGCGCCATGAGTTGCTGCGCACGCCGACGCGCAAATAGGCCGTTTTCGTATTCACAAAGCATTTGCGCCTGTAACACAGCGCAATTCCCCATTTACTATTATCTTGCCGGCGCACAGGGGCGGGGGCGGGGGGCCGCGATCTGTGCGCCGCTATAGACCTGGCGCAAGCATTCTTCAACTCAGAATTAAAAGAATCTGGAAGTGGCAATATTATGGGGGTGATGTGGGTGATGTGAGGAAGTATAGATATGACTGTCCAAGTAACAAATATGCCCAAAATAGAAAGGAAAATTTACTTTCTCTGAGCAAGCTTGCTGCGCCTGCAAATACACTTGGAACTGCGCTAGGTCAATTTATGTACTGCGCATGCGCAAGCGGCATTTGCGCCCGTTCAAGTGCTCTGGTTCACTGCACCGGCAAAATCTTAGTAAATGTCAAGCCACGTAGGTTCGTTTGCATAAGTTGAACAGGCGCACCTCTCAACTTGACTTTTTTTTTTTTTTTTGCGCTGGTTCACTTCTATGGGTTTTTTTTTTTTAGGCTATTTGCACACAGGTCATGTTAGCATTAAGAAAAAAAAAAATTAAGAAAAAAAAAAAAATGCGTGGGTGTCCCCCGAAAATTCCATACCAGGCCCTTCAGGTCTGGCATGGATATTAAGGGGAACCCCGCGCCAACAAAAATAAAAAAAATGGCGTGGGGGTCCCCCTCAAAATCCATACCAGACCCTTATCCGAGCACGCAACCTGGCAGGCCGCAGGAAAAGAGGGGGGACGAGAGAGCGCCCCCCCCTCCTGAACCGTACCAGGCCACATGCCCTCAACATTGGGAGGATGCTTTGGGGTCCCCCCCAAAGCACCTTGTCCCCATGTTGATGAGGACAAGGGCCTCATCCCCACAACCCTGGCCGGTGGTTGTGGGGGTCTGCGGGCGGGGGGCTTAGCGGAATCTGGAAGCCCCCTTTAACAAGGGGACCCCCAGATCCCGGCCTTCCCCCCTGTGTGAAATGGCAAGGGGGTACCAAAAAAGTGACAAAAGTGTTAAAAATGACAGGAGACGGTCTTTGACAAGTCCTTTATTAAAGTCTTCTTTCTTCTTCTTCTCTCCTTCTTCTCTTTTCTTCTTCCTTCGGTTTCTTCATCTTCTTCCTCTTCTTCATCTTCTTCCTCCATCTTCTTCTTGCTCTTTTGTTCTCGTCCGGCATCTTCCTCCACGGCGTCTCTTCTTCGCTCTCTTGCCGCTCCGCGCAATGGGAGGCTCCCGCTGTGTGACGCTTCTCTTCTTCTGACAGGTCTTATATAACAGAGGGCAAGGCCACCCGCTGACCCCACCCCCCTCTGATGCATGGAGCTGTGCGTCAGAGGGGGGCGGGGTCACCGGGTGGCCCCGCCCTCCGTTATATAAGACCTGTCAGAAGAAGAGAAGCGTCACACAGCGGGAGCCTCCCATTGCGCGGAGCGGCCCGATAACGAAGAAGAGACGCCGTGGAGGAAGATGCCGGACGAGAACACCGGAGCAAGAAGAAGCGGATCGAGGAAGAAGAAGATGGAGGAAGAAGATGAAGAAACCGAAGGAAAGGAAGAAGGAAGAAGACCAGAAGAAAGAAGATGAAAGAAGACTTTAATAAAGGACTTGTCAAAGACCGTCTCCTGTCATTTTTAACACTTTTGTCACTTTTTTGGTGAAATGGTAGGGGTACTTTTGTACCCCCTTACCATTTCACACAGGGGGGAGGCCGGGATCTGGGGGTCCCCTTGTTAAAGGGGGCTTCCAGATTCCGATAAGCCCCCCGCCCGCAGACCCCCACAACCACCGGCCAGGGTTGTGGGGATGAGGCCCTTGTCCTCATCAACATGGGGACAAGGTGCTTTGGGGGGGACCCCAAAGCATCCTCCCAATGTTGAGGGCATGTGGCCTGGTACGGTTCAGGAGGGGGGGCGCTCTCTCCCCCCCTCTTTTCCTGCGGCCTGCCAGGTTGCGTGCTCGGATAAGGGTCTGGTATGGATTTTGAGGGGGACCCCCACGCCATTTTTTTTTTTTGGCGCGGGGGTTCCCCTTAAAATCTATACCAGATCTGAAGAGCCTGGTATGCTCTTGGAGGGTTTTTTTTTTAATTAAATTCGCCTGGCCTGGGGGCGACTTAAAGTCGTGTTGTAAGTCGCCCCAAGTTGCGTTGTAAGTTGCCCCAGGTCGTGTTGTAAAGTCGCCCCAAGTCGGGTTGTAAGTCGCCCCAAGTCGCGCTTGAAGTCGTGTTGCCCCTGTGTGAATGGACTGTTAATGATAACGGCGTGTGCTATTATCAATGGCATATTATTATCGCGGTGCGCCGGTATATTATGTGTCGAGCTTATGTGTGCGCTGGTTCATACGCTCAATTAATAATTTATCTGGCGCACCAATTATGGTATGAACCGGCGCAGCGCATTCATCTTAGTAAATCAGCCCATCGGTTCCTCCAATCCAGCCTGGTGCTAGGTGTTCATTGCAGTCGTGATCCACGATGTGACAGAAGACAAGCAGTCATCAATCAGCCTTCCAGCCCCGCCCCCAACTCCCAGCCCCCGGTTCTTGCCTGCAGGCTACTCCTGGTAAGGTAAGAGAATTGCTCCCCTGCCCCGAGGACGCTCCCGCCTGGCAGCCTGCAAATGCCACAGTGTATTCCTGAGTCTGGAAGAACAGACAGTGTCCCAGCACCTGAGCGAGTATAGTGTGGGACTACGTGTCCTCCAGTCACACTGTCCAGGTACCCTTCTTAGATGTGATGGCTGCATTTTAATTTTTTTTAGACTTTCTTTCTTTTATGTTCATCTGGTGAACCAGCCAGTAAATCTGTTATTTTTTTTAGCAGAAAGATTTAGCAGGCAGGGGATAGGACAAACCATCTCCCTCTCTCACACTGCCCACATCACACTAGCTCCTTCCTGTTACGCTGGCCCTGCATTACACACTCCTGTCCTCTGCATTCTGTACATTACACACTCCTGTC
>CM053028.1:592251455-592274045 GCA_028564925.1 Lithobates sylvaticus | reverse complement strand
CTTTTCCCCTTCGGCCTCAAATTTGAAATTAGCAATAAATCTTTCCGATTTTCTTCCTTTCCTAAAGGGGAACACCTGCTGCTGAAGCTGTACATTAGCTCCATGGATCCCCCTTCGCCGATGCAAACCTCAACCGCAATTACGGCAAAGCGTCCACCTCCCTCTAGCCCCCTCACTTCCATATGGCAAACTCCCAAAACCAAAAAAGCCAAGGAGAGCTCCAAGAGCAAGAAAAACCATGAAAATTAACTGTAAGAGTCCAGGGCTTACTACGCATGCACCAATGGCGCGTTGCCGCAAGAGAAAATCTGTGCCAACTGAGCATGTGCCAAAGACGCCACAGGGCGCCAACCCGCACCTGAGCAGAAGGCTTGATGGAAAAGGGCAGGAAAATGACCAAGACGCGCACAGGAAGTGACATCAACCTGATGGAAAAAGGTGGGAAAATCCCCAAGAGGCGCATAGAAAGTGACCTCAAACTTCCCTATATATGCCCAGCCCAGACACTGCCCAATGGCTGGATTATCATTATTCCCCCCTGGTTCCTGTGATAGTGTGTGATCTGTCTGAACCTGTTGTGACCTGGAACCCTATTTGACTACTCTTGATTGCTGCTTGCTATTGACCTCGGATTTGTACCTTAACCATTTACTTCTTTGCCCCTTTTGCCGACCCTAGCTTGGATGTCGACCATCCTTCTTCGGATTAACCCTTTTATGCTTCATTGCCCAGCTGGACTTGATCTCAGACTAAGGCTTGCACGGTGCTCCACACTCCTGCCACTCAGTGTCCACCAAGTCTCTGTCTGCATCTCCAGAGGCTTTAAGGACCCGAGGTGCAAGGGATGCCTCCCCACTACTTCGGTCTCACATCAGGTATGTGGCCCTCGTGACATTAACTCTGACAATTCTGACCAATCATCCCTCCATCCCAAGGGAGCTCTTTTTTTTCTGTATCCCCACTGGACTACTTTTCCCCTGTCTTAATATGACTCGGCCGATGGGACCCCATGGTATACCAGATCTGGCTTGCAAAGTATATCCCGGCCAGAATCTCGATACCTCGATCAAGTACACCCACAAACCTGGACTATGCCGGCACCACCTTCGAAGACTGGTAGACTCCCATCCCCATTCAGCACATGAAGGTTGACTCTTCAACTGAGCTTTTTCCCAAATGTGTTATTGCTCCTACAGCATAGTTTACGCCTGTATGCTCCAGAGTCATTAGGCAGTGATAAAGTAGGCTCCGGGGACTCTTCCCCTAATCTGACACCCACTTTCTACCCCCCCCCATTTTTTTTTTGCCTTCCTGCACCTACCTACCCTCATCCCCTTCACCCCACACCCCCCCGCACAAAATGTATTTACAATGTTGGAGCAGGTGAGCTATGTTTATTTTCTACAGGTGTTGTTGCAGATGTTCGCAGTTTTTTCTTAATTATAGTTGATGTTGTTAATTCAGGGGTGCTGCAGCCTGACCACTACTCCTGTGCCTCCCCCCTTCCTAGGTGCCAAGGTTTTTTTTCCCCCGGGCCTGGTTGGGCTCCCCTCTCTCTTTTGGAGGGTGTTGATAAGGCAAGTTTCTGATCCACTCCTCGCTGTAAAAACAGCAGGATCCTGCAAATCGAGTATGTGCACGGACACCACCCCATCTCCTCACACATGGCGATGTAGGCCTTTAACGTATGATGATAAATCTTCAGAGAAGATGACTTCTGTGCCCTCAACATAGTGGATATAACTGAATCCAACAGACCTCGGTCCCTTAGCACCTGGCTTTCAACAGCCATGCCGTTAAAGCCAGTGACGGTAAAGCAGGATGAAGTATTGGAAATTGCGACAGAAGGTCCTCTTGCATCAGCAGTCGCCAAGGCACATCCGCCACCATTCGTACTATGTTGGCATACCACGGACGCAGAGGCCAATCTGGAGCAATCAGAATTACCGGAATCCCCTTGTTCTCCACTCTGTAGAAGTTTGAGTGGGGGAAAAGCATAAATCAGCCGATAATGCCCCCATGGAGCCTCCAACGCATCTGCCGCGTCCGCCCAGGGATCCTTTGACCTGGCCACAAACCTCTGTACCTTCCGATTGAGTCGAGAAGCCAGGAGATCCACATCTGGCGTGCCCCACCTTAGGCAAAGGAGCCGAAATACATCCGGATGTAGCGACCATTCCCCTTGGTCCAGCATCTGACGACTTGCCAGTTTTCTACGCCCGGAATGTACACGGCCGACAGAGCCGGCACGCGCCGCTCTGCCCACCGCAGGATGTGAGTGACCTCCAGTGCTGCAGCCAAGCTCCTTGTTCCTCCTTGATGGTTGACATACGCCACCGCCGTGGCGTTGTCCGACTGGATCCTGACCGGACGCCCTTGCAGCCTCTGTGACCATTGCAGCCTCGCCCTGTGATCGGCAGGCGGGATTCTTCCTGGGTCCAGCGACCCTGGGCTGACTGTACGCCCCAAACTACCCCCAACCGGTCAGGCTGGCGTCCGTTGTAATCACCGTCCAATAAAGAGGAAGGAACGACCGAAGAGCTGGTGACCTCAGCCACCAGGGAGTCCCTGACTAGCTGGCTCACTCGAATTTGACAATCCAGGGACAACAGAGATTTGTCCCATTTTGCAAGACTTGAGTGTGGAATTGAGCATACTGTACCGCCTCAAAGGTGGCTACCATGAAACCCAGGACTCGCATGCAAAAACGCAGTGACGACCACCTGCGGGACACCAACAACTTCACGCAGCTTGAAGAGTCTGCAGCTTGTCCGAAGGAAGAAAGACTCTCGCCTCGAGGAGTCCAGAAGCAGGCCCGGGTACTCCAGGCATTGAGTCGGCACCAACACCAACTTCTGTAGGTTCAGTACCCAACCAAACTCCCGAAGAGTTTGCATGGTGATTGCCACATCTTCCCTTAATTCTGAGGCGGAAGCTGCCCTCAGAAGGAGGTCGTCCAGGTAACCCACGATTGCGATCCCTCGCTGCCTCAGCAAAGCCAAAATTGGGGCTAGCACCTTGGTGAAAACCCTTGGTGCCGACGCCAGGCCAAAAGGGAGAGCTACAAATTGGTAGTGCTCGTCCTCGAGTGCAAATCCCAGAAACTTCTGATGCTTGATGCATATGGGGACATGCAAGTATGCGTCCTTGATGTCCAGGGATGCCAGAAAATCCCCCTGATGGAGTTCAGCGACCACTGAGCGAACTAATTTCATCCTGAACCTTTGTACCTTCACAAAGCTGTTGAGGGCGTTGAGGTCCAGGACCGGACAGACCCCTATCTTCTTTGGGACTACAAACAGATTGGAGTAGAATCCCTGAAACCTTTCTGCGTCGGTACAGGTACTATCACCCCGTGCAGCAGCAGGTCCTGTACTGCCCCAAACAAGGCCTTCCACAAGCCGGAAGAAGATAAAGTTTGGAGGGAAAAAATCTGTTTGGTGTACAAGAAAGAAACTATCTTGTACCCTGAGGAAACCAGTTCGCAGACCCACTGGTCAGAAAGTAGGGAGTTCCACCGGGCTGCAGACTCCTGAAGACGAACCCCCACCCGAGAGTCGGGTGGGGGCAAACCTTCATGCGGTAACAGATTTGCTCGCAGGCTTGTTTGGCTTGCGAAACCAGGGACGCTTTTGTCCCTCAGCGGGCACCTTGTCAGACTGGGAACGCTTACCTGCCGACCCGGGCGGACGAAAAATCCGCTTCTGAGCGGAAAAGGAGGGCCTTTGCCTACGGCGTGGCTCCTTCCCTTTTCTGGACTGTGGGAGCAAAGTACTCTTACCCCCAGTAACATTCTTAATAATGTCATCCAGCGAGGCTCCAAATAGCCTCTCTCCCTGGAAGGGCAAGTCCGCCAGTGCTTTCTTAGATGCCTGGTCCGCAGACCAGCATTTTAGTCAAATCAGGCGACGTAGCACTACTGCTGAAGCAAGGGGGCCGTATCTAAGGCCGCAACACAGACATACTTAGAGCCCTGCACCAACTGGTCTGCCAGCTCCACGCAGACCGGGGTAGCCTGTTGCTTCTCCAATTCACGGTGTAACAATTTAGCCCATTCAGTAAGCGTCTACGACACTAGGGCCGTGGCTAACACTGGCCGCAATGCTGACCCCACCACCGTAAACATGGACCGGGCAACCGCCTCGGCCCTTCTGTCGGCAGGGTCCTTGAAAGCAGGGGTCCCTTCCACTGGAATCATGGTTACCTTATTTAACCTGGATACCGGGGGGTCAACAATCGGAGGAGATGTCCATTTCTTCAGGAAACTCTCCTCAAAAAGGCCTGCTGCGGTTTTCCCCACTCCTTGTAAATAAACTTATCAAAATAAGTTGGGTAAGGAAACACCTTAGCCGTGTGGGCCGGCTTGTGGGACCCGAAAGGGACCGACACCTCTGTAGATGCCCCCGCTGTATCCTCCATTTTTTGGGTATCCCGCACCGCTGTAATAAGTGCTCCTACAAGCACCTTTTCCTGCGCTGACCCGGACATGGATTCATCCTCACTGTCGTAACGGTCCTGGTCCGCATCCTCTGATACATCAGAACAGGGGCCGCCTGTCACAGCGGGGCCCGAGTCTGAATCAGAGCTTTCCCCAGCAGACGGTGGGGGAGGGGCATTTTTTACCCCCCCTTGTGCCCGCACGCCACTTCCACCCTGGCAACAAAGGACTCCAGGACCGCCGACAGAGCGTCCATAGGCACTGCAGGTGCAGGGGAACCAGTTGCAATAACAGGGATGTCTGGGGAAGAAGCGCCAGCTTCTGACGCCATGCTGACCCACACTCGCCTGTCACCACTTCGGGACCTAAGGCAAGTTCACCCTCCTAGCTGCCACAGGCTGAAGGGCCCCCCGCAGGACTCACCACCCTGACCCAGGTACTGCGCCGTGCTGATGCTGTCCGCTCTCCCCTGTGTCATCCACGAGGTGTCTGTGTGGAAAGCGCGCTGTTCTAGAAGGAAAAAAGCACCCAGCGCTAGAGGCAAAACTACCAGAGGCTACTAGAAAATGGCCGCCGGCCGCCTCAGCAAAAACATCTGAGGGCGTCAAGAAAATGGCCGCCAAACTACTAGAAAATGTCAGAAAGGCAAAAAAAAAAAAACTGGCTGTGGCTACAAAAAAAAACCTGGACGGGCACACACACAAACACCCCACCAAGGGCCCAGAAAAAACAGGGAAGAGGACGAGCGGACCCCCAACACCCAGAGCAGCCAGGAACCAGAGCCCCCCCCCCCCCCCCGGGGACCCCGCCATATGTGCACCGCACCCCCATGTGCGCAGTCACACAGCGGCCCATAGCATGGGGAGGAGGGAAGGGACAGGGATAGAAGGGAGAGTGAGAGACCCCCCTAGTCGACCTCCCAGGGAATGTCCAGCTGCTCCATCCTGCCGAAACAGGTGGAACCATACTTAACCCTCTTGCAGGTACTACTGGACGCATTCCACAGACAGACCCATCACCCAAGCAGTACGGGGTGGCTGTCGGCCACGGCACACTGTGACACAGACAGCAGTAGCCCGGTCATATGTGTGCCCCGGAGAATATAGCTTAACGGCCGCCACTGGATTAGATGAGGCATGTCATGGTCAACCCACCGCGTAGCTAGGGCCTGCTCACACTCGATGGCCAGGCTGGGGAGACTACAAGGATCTATATTATCCAGCCCGTCACCCAGCCCGGCTGTTGATTGTAGATCACAGGAGTCAAAAATGCAGAAAAAATAAAAAAATTCCCAGGACCAATGGTCCCACCGGGAGCCAGGTCCTTCTCCTACACTAGGCAGAAAAAAACTGAGCCGCTGGTTGCAGTGTGAGGGGTTATAGCCAGTAGGACCGCCCCCTGGGCGGTACTGTAACAGTATCCTAAAGTAAGGTCAAGATGAGCTGCTGTGTCCGTCAATGAACGATAGAGAAATTAATTTTAGCGCAAAATCGCACCATATTTCTGCCTAGTCCTCTCCTAAAGGTGGCATATAACCCCTAGGTCAAGATGAAGGTGCTGTGTCCGTCAATGAATTTGGAATCTTATTGATAGGCGACTCCTATCCTCATATTGATTAGCGGTTCCAAATAAATAACTACTCCAGTAGGGAACAGACACAAAAGATACACTCCGCATCTTCCCAAATAACTCTTCTGTTTTATTATGACACAATTGGAGGTTTTTATACACATGATTACGTAGCGATCACATTAATATTACAATTGTACTTTTATGGTAACAAGGGGCGTAACATAGGCAGGCTAATTCTAATCAGGACTGGAAAGAATGCAAACATGTAATGAAAACTTTATTAGTGCCGTGTGCAATACATACAAAATACAATACAATTCTATACAGAACTTACACATTTCCTTTACACATTCATTCTACAAAGTTTTTAGAAGCAGACCTGTAAGTGTTTGTGAAATCTTCCACCACAAAATGTACAATGAGAGGTAATGACTCCATTTTTATTTTTTAAGTGGTGGGGGTTAACGCGTTTCGTCCTTGAAGACGACTTGAGAAAACAGACCTCTTGCTAAAGTTTACACCACAATGAGAGGTAATGACTCCATTTTTATTTTTCTCCTGCTATCAATGGCCGACACGGTACAACACTTCATCCATGTCTTTGGTGATCTCTGATCTCCTTATCAACTGTTTCTTCCATGATGAAGATCAGCCATGGAGTATATCTGAGGTGTATATCGGGGTGTGCTTCTTCCCCCACATGTCCAGCAACATTCATATACAAGACATTTCCCGCACTCGCCAATACACCTCGAGGGTTGTGTGGGACCCCTGATGTACGGGAAGACAGGACTTCAGTGAGGAACATTTCCCTCACTCAGGACAGGAAAGTGGCTTCTTCTTTGCATGAGACCTCTGATGTGAGTTAAGACTGGACTTCAGTGGAAAACATTTCCCGCAGTCAGGACAGGAATACGGCTTCTCCCCCGTGTGCAATTTTTTATGATAGGAAAGATGTGACTTCTGTGAAAAAAATTTCCCACACTCAGGACAGGAATATGGCTTCTCCTCCGTGTGAGATCTCTGATGATAGGAAAGAGCAGACTTCTGTGAAAAGCATTTCCCGCAATCAGGACAGCAATATGGCTTCTCCCCCGTATGCACTCTCAGATGATGGGAAAGGCGGGACTTGTCTGAAAAATATTTCCCGCACTCAGAACAAGAATGCGGCTTTTCCCGCATGTGAAATTTCTGATGATTTGAAAGAGCAGACTTCTGTGAAAAACATTTACCGCACTCAGGACAGGAATATGGCTTCTCCCCGGTGTGAGATCTCTGATGATAGGAAAGATTGGACTTGACTGAAAAACATTTGCCGCACTCAGGACAGGAATACGGCTTCTCCCCTGTGTGCAATTTTTGATGATAGGAAAGGGCGGACTTCTGTGAAAAACTTTTCCCGCACTCAGGACAGGAATACGACTTTTCCCCAGTGTGTAATTTCTGATGATGGGTAAGATGAGACTTCTGTGAAAAACATTTCCCGCACTCAGGACAGGAATGCGGCTTTTCCCCAGTGTGCAATTTCTGATGATGGGAAAGATGGAACTTCTGTGAAAAACATTTCCCGCACTCAGGACAGGAATACGGCTTTTCCCCAGTGTGCAATTTCTGATGATAGAAAAAACTGTCCTTCCTTGAAAAACATTTCCCACACTCAGGACAGGAATATGGCTTCTCCCCGGTGTGCAATCTCTGATGTGTAGTAAGACTGGATTTCCGTGAAAAACTTTTTCCGCACTCAGGACAGGAATATGGCTTCTCACCCATGTGCAATTTCTGATGATGGCAAAGATCGGACTTCTGTGAAAAACATTTCCCGCACTCAGGGCAGGAATGTGGCTTTTCCTTTGTGTGCAATCTCTGATGATAGGAAAGACTGTCCTTCCGTGAAAAACATTTTCCGCACTCAGGACAGGAATAAGGCTTTTCCCCCGTGTGCAATTTCTCATGTTTGGAAAGATTGGACTTCTGTGAAAAACATTTCCCGCACTCAGTACAGGAATAAGGCTTTTCCCCCGTGTGCAATTTCTGATGTTTAGCAAGATGGGACTTCTGTGAAAAACATTTCCCGCACTCAGTACAGGAATAAGGCTTTTCCCCCGTGTGCAATTTTTTATGTTTAGAAAGATTGGACTTCTGTGAAAAACATTTCCCGCACTCAGGACAGGAATACAGCTTCTCACCCGTATGAGTTTTTTTATGTACATTAAGTTTGGATGGTCCGGCACCGTCCCGCACAGTCTGAGGTTCCTCAGGATAAGAGGAATACGATGGTCCGGCACCGTCCCGCACAGTCTGAGGTTCCTCAGGATTAGAGGAATACGATGGTCCGGCACCGTCCCGCACAGTCTGAGGTTCCTCTGGAGACAAAGTGAGACAATCCTCTGAGGTTTTCCTCATCTCCCGTCCATCTACTAAAATAGAAATACAAAGATTATTACTAGACATGAGCTGATTGGTTCCCCTAAACCAGGACTCCGCCCACATCAGGCAGCTTTGTCTCTGAGGATCTTACAATTCCCCCCTCAAGGTAACTAGTAAATGGGTCCTCTGATCTCCTACCAGGCTCAGGACTATGTAATGTACAACATAGAGTCTATAGTGCAGGGGTCAGGAGTATGTAACGTGCAATAAATATTTACTATGTATAGTTTAATGGTCAGGAGGAGTCATAATATTATTGGTGTTCAGTAATCAGTGGAAGATGAAATGTTTACTGGAGACAAGTTGCAGAGGTCCCACCCCGCTGCCTCCCATCTCCTGAGACTGCACTCAGTGACTTGGGTCTGAGACTATACAGACATATCCCTCCACCCGGCACAGCCAGCAAATAACAGAGCAAGTAACCCGGGAGAATTACCCTGCCAGAGGTCTTGCTGGACCCGGGCATGGGGCAGAAGACCCAAGGTACATACCCCAGGTCCCTAGGCTGAGCAACCCCTATGGTGAAAATCAACATTTTGCTGCCAGCTGAACCACAGAGAAGGACAATTATCCGAGAGAAATACAGGAATACAGGACGGGGAACACAGCTCAGGAAAGTGACCAGGGGATTACAGGCTGATATCACCCAGTCCCCGCCCTACTCTGGACCAATCAGTGAGCAGTATGGGTGGAGGAATGGATTTAGTGTTAATGACCCACCTGTGCTGATCTCTGTAGGAGTGTCCTCCTCTATAAATGTCCCCGTTATTCCATCCTCCTCCATAGACTGCTGATCATCCCTCACATACCTCTCTTCTTCTTCTTCTGATTTAACCTCAAATTCTATATCGATTGGATCTCCACTCTAAATCAAGAAAATTAGAGAAAATATCAACTGTATGATATAAGCTTCATTATTGTGACATCATAAATAAAATCCTCTACACAAGTCCATGTTCTAGATTCTCCGTCCCACCAACCTTGCAATATGGAGGGATGGTGTGATCTTCCTGTGTAGGATCCCGGGAATACAGAGGACGGGGACATCTCTCTGGTGGGTCTCTGTAGCTGGATGACTCCACCATGGTGTCCTGGTACAGATCTTTGTGTTCTTCCTCCATCACCCCATCCTCATCATCCTCCTCTTTTATCTCTTCTTTAACCTCAACTTTAGGATCTCTCAGGTTTCCACTCTGAATATATAATAAAAATGACATCAATGGTAACAATGCAGATAATGTACAGATCCTAATGATACTATCAGTGATTGTTCCTCATCTACCTGATGATGGTGGGGGATGGTGTGACCTTCCTGTGTGGAATCCCAGGAATACAGAGGACGGGGACATCTCTCTGGTGGGTTCCTGGTATTTGGTGGCTCCATCATATCCTTGTGTCCTTCTGAAAACTCCTTCATCACTCCATACTCCTCATCCTCCTCTTTATACTCTTCTTTAACATCAATATTATCATCCCCGAGGTTTCCGGTCTGAATATATAATAAAACATTCATTGTAACAAACATGCTGTGTATAAATCATGACTACCAATAATTGTCCCTCATCTACCTGATGATGGTGGGGGATGCTGTGATCTTCCTGTGTGGGATCCCAGGAATACAGAGGACGGGGGGATCTCTCTGGTGGGTTCCCATTACTGGATCCATCTGTAGGAAACACACACACTGACTGAATACATTGTTTCTATGTGTTTATCAGATGATGGGGGATCTAGGTGGAGCCTCCGTACTGCTCTCTCCTTTACAATAAAGTCTCCTCTTACCCGGTGATGTGAGGGGCGGCTGATTGTCCATCATGACGTCCTTCCGAGCTCCGCCCACCTCTCCTGTCAGCGGCTCGATGATCTCTCTGGTGACTTCTAGAATCTTCTTTGTATTTCTCTATTCTATCAGGGAGGGAGGTGGAGGCAATGTGATGGTCATATGATCTCCAGACTTCACAGGAGGAAAACTATAGATTTGAACACAAATAGTAAAATCAAATGACATTCCCAGAATCCTCCTCACCTCACTGGTCAGGTCTCTTTATTTAAACCCCACTTCATGCTGAGGTTTCTGATATTACATACAATGCAGTTCCAACAGCCCTACTTGGAAAGTGAGGAGGTCAGGGGTCGGCCCCCAACCTAAGAGCATCAGAAAAAAAGAGTCGGATAGAGAGATATTAGGAGGAGGAGCTGTGAGGTCAGTGTGATGTCATAGGATTCTCTAACTCTGATTGGAGGGACATTGGGAGGAGGAGCTGTGGGGGGTGCTGTGTGAGGTTTCTGTACACAGAATCATTTCTCCCGGGTGCGTCCCTCCCCTCCTAAACTGAAAGATGAACATTGTCTTTGGGCTTTGCCAGGACACATCATATTCCCCATTCAGCTCTCCTTCCTCTCTGTAACATGTGCTTTCTACCAATCCTTCTGACAGTTGTGTCCTCTCTCCTTAATGTCTCTTTCCCTCATCCCTCTTCTCCACCCCACAGCCTGTATATATCACCCTCACTTCTGTCCTCTCCCTATTCCTGCACTCACCAACTCCAGATAATTCTAAACCCACATGCTAATAAACCCTCCAGGACGCTGAGGCATGTCCCTTCATATAAATCACACTCCCATATTACCTCCCCCACCCTTCTGCTTCTCCTAACCTCTGGAGATTAAACCCCAAACCCTGGGCCTCCATCGTTTAACTGTACCCAAATCTCCCACCACCCCCATGCCTTCTGGAAACAGCTGCAATCCACATAATTTAGTTTCTATTCCTCTTCTTCCCAAAACCAGCCTCCTCTTTCGCTTGCGCCCTTTGGAGCGCCTCCTCTGTCTGTAACAAACTCACTTCTGTCCATGACCTCTTTATCACTACTTGCTGTTACTGAAACCTGGCTTCATGAATCCAACACTGCTTCTCCTGCTTCCCTCTCCCATGATGGCCTTCTCTGGACTCACTCCCCCAGACCCAGTGGACAGAAGGGAGGTGGAGTGGGAATCCTTCTAGCCCCACATAGAATCTTTCAAATACTTCACCCACCCCCCTCTCCTCATTTGAGGCACATTGTATTCATCTGATTTTCTCCAGTTTCTTTTAGAAGTGCTGTGTTATTGGCCTCCTGGACCGGTATCGACCTTTCTTGATGGCCTCTATGCCTGGCTGTCCTACTTTGTCTCTTCTGAAATCCCCACAATCATTCTCTGTGACTTCAAATATCCCCGTTAATACAAACACCCCTGCTACTTGTAAACTTCTCAGTCTAACCTTCTCTTTTGAACAGAAGAAATACTCCATGGATACACAATGGATACACGTTTCTAGTCACTCTGATGGCAACACCCTCAACCTTGTATTCTCCTACCTAAGCACTCCATGCAACCTCTCCAACAATCCTCTTTTCCTCTCTCTGATGACCACCTTATTAGTTTCACTCTCTCTTAATCTTCCACCTCATCGCCACCTAACCCACCTTAACCCTTCTCTACTCTGCTGCTGACCATCACTATGACATAATCTCACCCCTGTCCTGCCTCAACTGAACCACTTCTGTCTACAATAGATCCCTGTACTCCACCCTGGACACACTGGCCCCCCTCACTACACACAGAATCAGGCCCCCAACTTCTACAACCTTGGCAAACAAATGAGACCAGAAGTCTCAAAATCATAGCTGCGCTCTTGAGCACCTGTGGCGTAAGACTAGTTCTTAGAAGGACTTCAACCAATATACATCTGCCCTCCAAAAATACAATTCCCGTGCCCCGCTCTTCAACCTTTCTGGCGGGAAGTACATCGCCTTACTTCACAGATTACTACGTATCACTTAGATTTCTCTCCTGCACAAATGCTTCTTCATCACTCTCCCATCCCTTTCGGGCACTATCATAAGTCCCTCACACTTCACTTACTAAATGCCGCTAAAATGTGCATACCCACCCTTTGGAAGGCTTCGGACCCCCCGACACTTGCCGACTGGTTTAAACGCGTCTCCAAAATAGCAGAATTAGAAAATTTAATCCATCAAGCTAGAGATTCGCCCACTAAATTCAGTACTGTTTGGTCTTGCTGGCAACACTTTACTACGACTGATGACTATAAAAGACAGCTAACTCCTACCCCCTCCTCACTCCTGGGCCACCAAAACCCACACTAAGGATCCACTCACGCCCTACCCCATTCCACCAAATCCCATTACCCGCAAGCGATATCATACTCCGCACACTTACCCGTGTGAGACAACAAAGTTACTTTAAGTTAAGTTAGGGGGACGTCCTTTCCCCAACCCCAGTTGATAGCTGACTTCCAATAAGGCCATACGGTTTGGCCTACCCGTGTCTCCCAGAAGTAAGACATCTGTGGATGCCTGTGGTCCGAGACCGCATCCATGGACTTCCTACACCACTTTATGACCACTGGGACACCGGAACAGTAATCTGGCACGAGTAGGTGCCTGGTAATTCTTGACAATACCATATTGCATTGTTTTATATGTTATTTTGTTAAACCACATGGTTTCGGACCTAGCCCTTCCTCTAGCAGTGGTCCATTAGTTTTACATCTATGCCATTGTCTGCACTTAAGGCAACCTGAACGTTGATATACTTCAAAGGACTGTCAATTGTTTTTTGATGAATGCACTGTTTTAGATGGCTGAGGTCTACATTTATTACTGTACCTGCTACTTTGAATTATCATGAGATTTTACTTGTTGTATTGACTGTTCTTACTATTTACAATAAACTTCTTTTTGGGAAAAAAAAAAAATACAATTCCTTTCTCCTCACTGTCAAGCAGACCAATTTTATCACTCTCATTGCCAACTTATCATCCTGTCCCCGTCAACTCTTCTCTACCTTCAACTCTACTTCGTCCTCCACTGCCTTCATCCACTAACTCATCCACTGCCCAGGAGATCACCAATCACTTCAAAAATAAGATTGATACAATTTGTGCTGAGACCTCCGCTGTACAGATACCTCCCCTACTTAACACCCCATGTCCACAGGTACAATCAACACTTTCGTTATTAAACCCTGCTACTATAGATGAGGTTGCTAAACTTTTTTCTAACGCCCACCTAACCACCAGCCCCCTAGACCCAGTTCCCTCGCAAATAATGCCGTCACCCTCTGGCTCTATCCTACACTCTCTAACTCACATTTTTACTTTCCCTAACTCTCCAAAACATGCACTATTCACCCCCAAAACCTTCCATGGACCCAACCAAGCTTAACAACATTCACCCCATCTCCTTGCTCCCCTTTTCATCCAAACTTCCTGAACGTCTGAATCTACAACGTCTGGTCTACAACCAAATGAGCGACCATCTCACTGGAAATAACCCCCTTGATCTACTTCAATCTGGATTTCAACACTTCACAGAAACTGCTAACCTTAAACTCATGAATCATCTGCTAACGGCTACTAAATCCAATAGACACTATTCTGTAATCCTACTCCTGGACCTCTCTGCTGCCTTTGACACACTGTACTGTTCTCCTCAACAAAAACTCATCTCCTTTGGTCTCTGTGACTGTAGTCTTTGCTGGTTTTCATACTACCTATCCCATTGCACCTTAAGCGTCACAACTTTACTTCCTCCTTGTGACAGACCTAGCCGGGACAGAGGCTGTTGGAGGGGAGGTAATGCAAGCCTATTGCCTTGGGATTATGGGCCCTGGCATTTGGGGGAACGGTGCTCTTTGTGAGCTGCATGCCTGGGGACCGCTGAGCTGGTTTTACTTGGATTCAGGTCCATGCTGGCCCCCCAAGATACAGACTCTGTATATGTATTTGGCATACTAGCAAGAGACTGAATGACTGTTGGGACACAAGCTGTCAGATGCTAATGTCATGAACTCCAGCCAGCCTGTCTGTTGTGTAAATGAGTATAGTCTGGCTTGTAGGAGTGTTTCACCTATTGTTGTGGGTGCTAATTAACCCTGCAATTGAATGGAGTCCAGTGTTGATTAAGATAATTAGCTCATGCTAATTAGGTTAGGTTTTAGTCATCTGGCTGTATATATGTGTGTGACATGTCAAATAAAGTTATTCCTGATGTACTCCAAGACTGGTGTTGTCTAGTTCTTGGGGGCTCCTATAGCCAGATCCATTGGACTCATGTTCCAGGACTTAGGAAGCATTTACGGCGGACACCTTGAGTACAGGATCCGTCACACTCCTCTCCCTCCACTGGCTTCCACTTACCCAACAAATTAAATTCAAAGTACTAACAACTTATAAAGTCATCCAGAACTCGGCCCCCAGGTATATCACTAACCTAGTCTCACAATACCAACCAAATCATTCTTTTCGATCCTCCCAACCTCCTGTTCTCTAGCTCCCTCATCACTTCCTCCTATGCTCATCTTCAGGACTTCTCCTGAGCCTCTCCCATCCTTTGGAACTCTATATCCCAACTTGTCTGACTAACTCCTACTCTGTCCACTTTAAGACGATCCCTGAAAACACTTCTCCTAAGAGAAGCCTATCCTGCCCCCACCTAACAACTGGACTTTTATTTTCTCCATCATCCTTTTGCCTTTTGTATCCTTTGACACTCCCTCTTAGATTGTAAGCTCTCCGGAGCAGGGCCCTCTGATTCCTCCTGTATTATATTGTATTGTAACTGTAGCGGTTACACTTTATTAAGGTTGCGCTATCAGTGTAAATTTTGTTTTTCTCGGAACTGTAACGTGGTTCTGGGGGTTAATTGTAGAGGTGCACGATTAATCGTGAAACGATCGCGATCTCGATTCGCCCCCCCCACGCGATCTGAAATCTGGACGACCCGCGATTTTTTGTTTAGCGCCGCCGGTTCCACGTAACCAGCGTGGAACGCAGTGGCGGCTATTGGACTTGACGTCAGTCATCAGCGCTGTGTCACGGAGCTGTGAAATGTTCGGCCGCTCTGTGACAAAAGTCCCGCCCTCCTCCTAGACCAGCTTGTGTGATAGATGCAGTGTTCTGTCTATCACACGAGCCTGTCTTGGAGGAGGGCGGGACTTTTGTCACAGCGCGGCCGAACATGATTTCACAATCGGCTCCGTGAAACAGCGGGAGGCTACAGCATTGGTAAGGCTGCAAATGACATGGGCACGGTGAGGCTGCAAATGACACGGGCACGGTGAGGCTGCAAATGACACGGGCACGGTGAGGCTGCAAATGACATGGGCACGGTGAGGCTGCAAATGACATGGGCACGGTGAGGCTGCAAAGACATGGGCACGGTGAGGCTGCAATGACATGGGCACGGTGAGGCTGCAATGACATGGGCACGGTGAGGCTGCAATGACATGGGCACGGTGAGGTTGCAATGACATGAGCACGGTGAGGCTGCAATGACATGGGCACGGTGAGGCTGCAATGAGGGCACAGTGAGGCTGCAATGATGGGCATGTGAAGCTGCAATGATGGGCATAGTAAGGCTGCAACAATGGTGAGGCTGCAATGAGATGAGCACAGTAAGGTGGCAATGATGGGCATGTGAAGCTGCAATGATGGGCACAGTAAGGCTGCAACGATGGTGAGGCTGCCATGAGGGCACGGTAAGCCGGCAATGATGGGCACGGTGAGGTGGCAATATAATATAATATGAATATTACCACAGGCAAGGTCTGAGTCAGCTACCCATATTATGATTATTACCACAGTCAGCTACCCCAGACCTTGCTTGCAGTCAGCTACCCAGAGTCTATTTTTTAAGAATCTTGAGAGAATCGTGATCTTCATTCTAAGCAAAAGAATCGTGATACTCATTTTTGCCAGAATCGTGCAACTCTAGTTAATTGTACAGGTTTACTTTGGCATCAGTCTGGCTGGGCTGTACTAAGGTTCCAGTTGGTGATAGGTGCAGTGAGGCACCCATGACAGGCCGGAAACCAGGCCTGGTTGGACGTGTTGGGTACCAGTCTTTCCCGGAGCCAATCAGTGGGCGCGTCTGGCCCCGCTGTGTAGTCTGGGAAGGGGTATTTAAAGGTGCTGAAGTCACGTGTTCAGGGTTCGGCTGCTGCTTTAATTCCTGGTTCCGGTTCGGGGCAGCCCCGTGAGGGGTCCCGGGCCCAGGAGTGTCTGCCGTCCCCGCAAGCATGTTCACCCTGACCAGCCCCGGAGACCCTCATGGTCTGGGGTGGGGATCCGTCCGTTCCTGAGCCTCGGAACTGGCTAGTTCGAGGCCCAGTAACTGAAGGAGGATTCGGAGGTGTCCCGGTGTGCTCTCGGCATTGGAGGGGCACAGAAACTCGTACAAGTGACCAGGGGAGGACTCTTCGGAGGAGGGCCAACAAGCTGGCTGCTCGGTAAGATCCTGGGAGCTGAGTTGTATGGACACTAAAGAATCCACACTTCCCATAGTATCACCAAGAAGGCTGAGAGATCCGGGTACTGTGGGAAAGGTTCCTACTTATCTTCAGTTACAATCTAGTCTGTGGCAGAGACTTTGCAAAGTTTCTGGATCACATGTTGGCTGCTAGATCTCTGGCTAGAGGTTTATCCGGCAGTGAAGCACCCAGCTGCAAGTGGCTACTCTCTGGGCTAATTAGAGACATTCAGTGGATGTCAGCAGTTCAAAGTGCCTGAGTTTTATCACCCGTGCCCTCTATTCCCACCTGAGACTGTGTTATTGTTGGATGTTACCCCTGCAAAATAAAAACCTTGAAAAGGACTCTGAAGTCACTGGGTACTAACCCTGGGAACCCCTAGACAGCAACCGACAAGCCACGGGGAGGTAACTGGTAAGCCCAGAGGGGTTATGGCCGCTACATAACTGTACTGTATATAAATCCTGTATAGTAATAATAAATGTGTGTATCATCATCTGCTGGAGATAAAAGACGTCACAGTGACTATGGAGGAAGAGGACGGACATGACGGGGGGGGGGGGGTTACTGGGTGTAAATAGAAAATAAGATCTTATTACCTCCTCTGCTGAAACTTCCAGCGACGTCTCCTCTCTGCTTCCTCCCGACTCACCTCTCACTCGGAACTTCCTGTCTATAGCTAACATCACTTCCTGTCTTCCATAGAGATGTCCTGTCTAGACAGAAGTGAGATCACCACCTTGTGGAGCTCAGAGGAACTGCATCCCCGAGAAACGTCTCGTAGTGCGAACACGGCCTTGTGCTGTGTGTGTATGTACTGTATATCCTTATAGATGTTGAGTGCTCCCCCCCCATAGAGAGCTGTGATAGTAACTGGTTCTTTCCCAAACAGTACAGAGGCCCCCCCACACACACCAGTCCTCCAGTCACACTGCCCAGGTACCCTTATTATATGTGATGGCTGCATTTTTTTTTTTTAAGACTTTTTATTTTCATCTGTGATCCAGCCAGTAAGTCTGTTAAGTCTGTAATTTTATTTATTTATTTATTTTCAACAGAAAAAGCTCTCCAGCAGATGTAGCAGGCAGGGGATAGGACAAACCATCTCCATCTGACATGGGGTGCTTACAATGATCAGCTTTTATTTATGTAGCGACCATAACCCTCGATGGGGCAGCCTTGACTTTTGGGCTTACCGGTCACCTCCGCTTGGCTTGTTCTTCCAGGTCTAGGGGGTTCCCAGGGTTAGTACCCAACAACTTTGGACGCTGACACCATAAAAGTCCTTTTAGAAAGGTTTTTATTTGCAGGGGTAACATCCAACATAACACAGTCTCGTATGGGAACAGAGGGCAAGGGGTGAAGAAACTCAGGCACCTTGAACTGCTGACAGTTGAAATGTCTCTAACACAAACCCAGAGAGTAGCCACTCGCAGCTGGGCACTTCAAAGCTGAACAAACCTCTAGCCAGAGATTATGGCAGTCAGCACTTTGATCCGGAAATTTGTAAAGTCTCTGACATTAAATAAAGTTTCAACTGAAAGTGAATAGGAACCTTTCCTCAGTACCTGGAACTTTCTCTGTCTCCTTGGCAGTACTGGGAAAGTGTGGATTCTTTAGTGTCCATAACAACCCAGCAACCAGGCTCTTCTTGGGATGCCAGCTTGTTGGCCCTCCTCCGAAGAGTCCTCCCCCGGTCGCTTACACGAGCTGCGGTTCCCCTCCAAGTTGAGAGCGCACCCGGACACCTTGAATCCTCCCTCAGTTACTGCGCCTCGGACCAGCCGGTTCTGAGACTCGGGAACAGACGGATCCTTTGCCCCAGGCCAAGCGGGTCTGTGGGGCTAGTCAAACTGACCATGTTGCGGGACGGCAAACGCTCCCGTGACCCCTCGCGGGGGAAGCTACGGCCAAACCCTGAACACGTGACTTTAGCACCTTAAGAACCCCTCCCCAGACTCCTCAGCGGAGAGCCAGACGCACCCACTGATTGGTTCCGGGGAATGCCGGTACCCAAACGTCCAACCAGGCCTGGTTCCGGGCCTGTCATGTGTACCTCACTGTACCCATGACCAGGCAGAACCCCAACACAGCCCAGACAAACTGATGCCAAAGTTAAACCTACACAATTAACCTTCAGAACCCCATTACTGTTCTGAGGGGAAAAAAACTAAATTTCCACACATAGCGGACACCTTGTGAAAGTGTCGCCGCTACATTTATTTATGTAAAAAATGAAACCTTCATCCCAAAAGGAAACATCTGTTACTGTAACTGATTATATAGTGTGAGGTGGAGTTTGGATTAACCGTCACACTGCCCACATCACACTAGCTCCTCCCCATCACACTGCACCCTTCACACTGGCTACTCCCCATCACACTTGCTCCTCCCCATCACACTGCATCTATCACACTGGCTCCTCCCCATCACACTGCATCCATCACACTGGCTCCTCCCCATCACATTGCCCACACCATAGAGGCCCTGCCTTACACACTGCTGTCCCCTGTATTCTGTACATTACACACTCCTGTCCCCTGCATTCTGTGCATTACACACTCCTGTCCCCTTCATTCTGTACATTACACACTCCTGTCCCCTTCATTCTGTACATTACACACTCCTGTCCCCTGCATTCTGTACATTACACACTCCTGTCCCCTGTATTCTGTACATTACACAACCCTGTCCCCTGTATTCTGTACATTACACAACCCTGTCCCCTGTATTCTGTACATTACACACTCCTGTCCCCTGTATTCTGTACATTACACACTCCTGTCCTCTGCATTCTGTACATTACACACTCCTGTCCTCTGTATTCTGTACATTACACACTTCTATCCCCTGCATTCTGTGCATTACACACTCCTGTCCCCTGCATTCTGTACATTACACATTCCTGTACCCTGTATTCTGTGCGTTACAAACTCCTGCCCCCTGCATTCTGTACATTACACACTCCTGTCCCCTTCATTCTGTACATTACACACTCCTGCCCCCTGCATTCTGTACATTACACACTCCTGTCCCCTTCATTCTGTACATTACACACTCCTGTCCCCTGCATTCTGTACATTACACACTCCTGTCCCCTGCATTCTGTACATTACACACTCCTGTCCCCTTCATTCTGTACATTACACACTCCTGTCCCCTGCATTCTGTACATTACACACTCCTGTCCCCTGCATTCTGTACATTACACACTCCTGTCCCCTGCATTCTGTACATTACACACTCCTGTCCCCTGCATTCTGTACATTACACACTCCTGTCCCCTGCATTCTGTACATTACACACTCCTGTCCCCTGCATTCTGTACATTACACACTCCTGTCCCCTGCATTCTGTACATTACACACTCCTGTCCCCTGCATTCTGTACATTACACACTCCTGTCCCCTACATTCTGTACATTACACACTCCTGTCCCCTGCATTCTGTACATTACACACTCCTGCAATTACATTGCAGACACTGCAGCTCTACCCCCCAATTCCCATTATTGTCCCCCCTATTCACATTACAGCTCCTGAAGCTCTGACGCCCCCACCCCATTCACATTACAGCCCCTGCAGCTCTCCCCCTCCCCATTCACATTACAGCCCCTGCAGCTCTGTCCCCCCATTCACATTACAGCTCCTGCAGCTCTGTCCTTAGTCTTGTCACTAAAAGGGAAAGGGCTAGTCTTGTCTCTAAAAGGGGAAGGGGCGGGTCTTGTCACTAAAAAGGGAAGGGGCGGGTCTTTGTCACTAAAAGGGGAAGGGGCGGGTCTTGTCACTAAAAGGGAAAGGGACGGGTCCTTGTCACTAAAAGGGGAAGAGGTGGGTCTTGTCTCTAAAAGGAGAAGGGGCGGGTCTTGTCACTAAAAGGGGAAGGGGCGGGTCTTGTCACTAAAAGGGGAAGGGGCAGGTCTTGTCTCTAAAAGGGGAAGGAAAGTTTCTATTATAAAATTAGCAATTAAGTAATTTTTGTTCATTAAAGTGGGCCAAAATTGATACTGCTACATATCTTTGGTAAAAATAACCCAAATTAGTGGATATTATTTAGTCTGTGTGAAAGTTATAGAGTCTACAAGCTGTGGTGCAAATCATTAAAAATTGATCACACCCGATGTACTGACGGAAGATTCTCATTTCTTGAGGCCCTGAAATGTCAGGAAAGTACAAATACCCCCCAAATTACCCCTTTTTGGAAATTAGACAGTCCAAGGTATTTAGTAAGAGGCATGGTGAGTTTTTTTGTAGTTGTATTTTTTTCCCACAATTCTTGGGAACAGAATTCTTTGATTTTTTTTACACAAAAAAATTGTCATAATAACAAATTATTTCTCACACACAGCATATGCATACTTCCAATTACACCCCAAAATACATTCTGCTACTCCTACTGAGTATGGTGATACCCCATGTGTGAGACTTTTACACAGCTTGGCCACATAGAGAGGCCCAACATGCAGGGAGCACCTTCAGTTCTAGGAGCATAAATTACACATCTAAATTCCTGACAACCTATCACACTTTTGAAGGTCTTGGAGCACTAGGACAATGGAAACACCCACGCACGAGCCGCGTGCACGAAGACAGTGCATGTGACTGGCTGTGATTGACGCAGCCGGTCACGTGGTAAAGAGACATTTTCTTTGTCTCTTCACCCTGATGGGCTTGGTCCCGAAAAGACACAACGCAACCCTGATTGCGTGTAGGGCAGCGCGCGAGAACAGGCAGACATCATTTAACGCCCGCCCGGAGGGAGGGAGTGTTCCTGCCAGCGTCATTAGTCTATCCCTCAGTAGGTGAGTGGTTAAGTATCGTAGTTTGATGCCATTTTTACTACCGTGCGCAGTTTTAAAGCGTGACATGTTGGGTATCTATCTACTCGGCATAAGATAATTGCAAAAAATTGCGACTAATTTTTCTCCTTCACTGATGTGTGCTGACGAGACTGCACTGATAGGTGACACTGATGAGGAATCACTGATTGGCAGCACTGGTAGGAAATGATTGGCAGCGCTGGTGGGAAATGATTGGCAGCACTAGTGGGAAATTATTGGCAGCACTGGTGGGCACTGATTGACAGCACTGATAATCAGTGCCCTGTTTATCAATGCCAATGTCCCTTTAACACAAGCCAGTTATCGGCTCTCCTCTCCTCACATTGTCAGCATGAGGAAAGGAATGCCAATAACCGGCTGGTGTTTACAACCGCAATCAGCTGTGATCGGACAGCTGCTGATTGTCTCTTTATCCCGATCAGCTGTGTACAGAGGAAGCAGCGATCACAGAGTGCGCACCCATGCGCCGCAGCGGACATGATCACAGGAGGACGTCATATGACCTCCTTCCAGAACTGTCCGGCCGCGCTGTAGCTGTCATTCAGCTATAGCATGGTCAGCAAGTGGTTAATGAGAAAATAGTCTAAACTCTCACTACCCTCTTTCTGAAGAGTCTTATGCCACGTACACACGATCAGAGTTCCGGACAGAACAAGACCGATGAGAGCTTTCCATCGGAAAATGCGACCGTGTGTAGGCTCCATCGGAATTTTGCTGGCCGAATTTCCGACAGCAAAGAATTGAGAGCATGTTCTCAATTTTTCCGACGGAAAAGGTTTTTATCGGAAATTCCGATCGTCTGTAGCAATTCTGATGCGCAAAATTCCTACGCATGCTCAGAAAAACTATTTGATGCATACTCGGAAGCATTGAACTCGGCTCGTTGTAGTGTTGTACGTCACCGCGTTCTTGAAGGTCTGAATTTGGTGTGACCGTGTGTAGGCAAGACAGTTTGAGCGTAATTCCGTCGGGAAAACCATCAGAGCTTTTTCCGACG
>CM053028.1:592181736-592250987 GCA_028564925.1 Lithobates sylvaticus | reverse complement strand
ACTTTTGGAATAATGCGCAGAGGGAGCGCCCTGCACTGGCGGAGCTCTGTGGTGTGATTCAGTCGGTGTGCTGCCCTTAAGCTGGCCCCCGGAGGGCATCCTCCCTTTGGAGATGTGCCTCCTCCTCTCTCCTATCAGGCACCCATGTGGAGTCAGTGACCTCATCATCCCCTCCCTCTTCATCACTGGAGCAAACCTGGCAGTATGCTGCAGCTGGTGGAACATGACTGCCAGATTGCTGTCCTTGAGCATCCCCTCTCTCTGCGCTCACGCTACTGCCTTCCTCTAGCTGGGTATCATCATCAGAGCTTTCAAAACGCTGGGCATTCTCCTGGAGCATGTACCCAACACTGTGGTCAAACAGTTCGGGGGACTCCTCAGGAGGACATGGTAGGTCTAGGGAAGGAGTGACTGATGACATTGAGACGAGGGAAAAGGACGCGTTGGCAACTGCTTTGCCAGTACCCTGAGCCTGGGTGAGAGAGGATGAGGAGGGCTTGGTCTTCCACTCTACCAAGTCTTCGGCATGATGCGGCTCAACACATCCAGCTGCCGAAAACAAGGACAAGCGTGTCCCATGGCCACGTGCTGATGACGATGCACCGCGTCCACGACCAGCACTGTTGCCTCTAGACACAGAGCCTGCTTTCCCTCTTTTATTGGCTCATGACTGCCTGCCTCTCCTTGTTGGCCTTCCAGACATACTAATGGCCTGCAGGGAGATGGGAAAACCAGCAATAAGAGGTAGCTTCAGGTGTATACTGTGCAGGAGGCACCTACACCCACTATAACTGCTGCAGATACCTGTGTTACACTAACAGAACAACAACAGCAATAAGGGGTAGCTTCAGGTGTACACTGTGCAGGAGGCACCTACACCCACTGTAACTGCTGCAGATACCTGTGTTGCACAACAGAACAACACCAGCAATAAGGGGTAGCTTCAGGTGTATACTGTGCAAGAGGCACCTACACCCACTGTAACTGCTGCAGATACCTGTGTTACACTAAGGCCCCTTTCACACTGGGTCGGGGAGCCGCGGTGACGGTAAAGCAGCGCTATATTTAGCGCTGCTCTACCGTCGTTTTAACCGCGGTATTCAGCCGCTCGCGGTGCGGCTTTACCCCCGCGAGCGGCCGAAAAAAAGGGTTAAACACCCCCGCAGAGCGCCGCCGTAGCCATTGCCGCGGTTTCCCATTTAAATCAATGGGAAGGAGCGGTATAGGAGCAGTGAACACACGGCTCCTATACCGCTCCAAAGATGCTGCTAGCAGGACATTTTTTGCCGTCCTGCTAGCGCACCGCTCCAGTGTGAAAGCCCGCCGGCTTTCACACTGGAGTTAATAGGGGCCGGATTTTTTCATGCGGTGAACAGGCGCTATTTTTAGCGCTGTACCGCATGAAAAACGCCCCGGGTGAAAGGGGCCTAACAGAGCAACAACAGCAATAAGGGGTAGCTTCAGGTGTACACTGTGCAGGAGGCACCTACACCCACTGAAACTGCTGCAGATGCCTGTATTGCACAACAGAACAACACCAGGAATAAGGGGTAGCTTTAGGTGTATACTGTGCAGGAGGCACCTACACCCACTGTAACTGTGCTAGGTTAACAAGCAAAGCTGACACTGTCCCTGCCTATCCTGCTCTCTACCTGCACGCCAACACACTACACAAGGCTGCCGCGCTGGTGGCCTTATATAGTGTGGGGCGTGTACTAAACCCCCCTGAGCTTGCATGCAAGAGCCGTCAGTAACGTCACACGCTAGGGAAGAAATGGCATCGAGCATCGGCATTTCTTCACAGTACATGTGTCGATTACACAACGTGGAGTCAGTGACCTCATCATCCCCTCCCTCTTCATCACTGGAGCAAACCTGGCAGTATGCTGCAGCTGGTGGAACATGACTGCCAGATTGCTGTCCTTGAGCATCCCCTCTCTCTGCGCTCACGCTACTGCCTTCCTCTAGCTGGGTATCGTCATCAGAGCCTTCAAAACGCTGGGCATCCTCCTGGAGCATGTACCCAACACTGTGGTCAAACAGTTTGGGGGACTCTTCAGGAGGACATGGTGGGTCTAGGGAAGGAGTGACTGATGACATTGATACGAGGGAAAAGGACGCGTTGGCAGCGCACAGCGCATGTGCCGATTACATCATCGGCGCACTACAAGTAAAAAAAGTGCGCCGTTTAGGAGACATTTTCACTACCTATAGGTAAGTCTTATTCTAGGCTTACCTATAGTTAAAAGTCAGGAGTGAGGGTTCCTGTGGGGGGTAGCGCTACATGTGGGGGCTCGTCCGGGATATTACTGCTACTCCGCAATCAACTCCTCAAAACAGCAGCCCTACAGACACCAAGATGGATCCTGCTACTGTGACCCAGTGGTGTACAGAAGAAAATGGCCAAGTGGAGCTGTGTGTGGTGATTGAGATTCCTGGCGGTGATTGGACTGCGGATCGGACTGGTGAAGCCCTGCATGCCTTAGATCTGGGCCAAAGAGTAAGCATTTTGGATGGGAAGGCATATCTTAGCTTTAATAATACCTCTGTCTTGACGGAGTGGAAGAAGGGAGTACCTAACACCTAACAGGGGGTTGTCCTCCAACTAACGGCGAATAACGACTGTTATTGGGGTTGAGAGGCAGAGTACGCAACAAACCTACTTGCGGGTGCAGCGCTACATGTGCAAAAAAAAAATGCAAAAACAGCTCCGACAGAGAATGGATTAATGTGAGGGAGATGGGATCACTCTGCTGTGTTCACACTCTAAACTTAGAGCTCCCCCTAGCTGCAGCCTGGTTATAACATTGCTGGGAGGTGTAGTCATTTAGCTGATACATCTTCCCATCTTTATATAAACGTCTCCTGAATTTAGGGGTCTATACATAAAAAAAAAAATGTCAGGGCCCAGTGAAAGCGCGCATGCTATTCGTATCTGTGCATTGGGGTAAAAATTGATGTTATTAGACCCTTTGATCTTCTGATTGAATGTTTTTCTTTGATTTAAAATTGAGAAATGTTGCATTTGGCCACTAGATGGAGCTAATTCCTATGATACTTAGTGCTATATAATAGCCAAATGCAGTTTTCTCTGTATTACATTAATGGTTGGTATAATATTGCTGGTTTAATTATCTTATGTCCTTTAATGTGACAAACATTCGCCCAGCTGTGTCAAATTCTGGCCGTATTTTAATTAACATAACAATTTCCTACGACCGTCATCTCAATTATGGGGCAATAATGCGGTATTAATACTGCAGTGCCACATTATGGCCACTAGATGGAGCCGATGATCATAGGATATCACTGAACTTTTGTGTGTATTGCAGACCGAAAATTCATTATAGCCGTGAGTAGTTTTAAATGACTTTTTTTCCTTTAGAAATGTCATTTTGCTGTCAGACTGTTCTAAACAAGGGAAACATGCGCCCCTTTACTATAGACACCCCCCAGGTTTGAAATTTAAAGGAATATTACACTTTTATTGTTCCACTTTAAGCATTATTAAAATCACTGCTCCCTAAAAAAAGGCATTTTTTAAAACTTTTTTTTGCATTGATACATGTCCCCTGGGACAGGACCCGGGTCCCCAAACATTTTTTAGGACAATGCCATGCATATAAGCCTTTAAAATTAGCACTTTTAATTTCTCCCATAGATTTTTAAATGGTGTTCCGTAGCTTTCGAATTTGCCGCGAACACCCAAAATTGTTCAATGTTCGGCGAACTGGCGAAGAGCCAATGTTCGAGTCGAAAAACAATAATTTCCTATAATCGTCCGCAACATCTAGCGGCCATCATTTTTTTCTGAAAAACCTTAATCATAACAATAGAGAACTAACACATTAGGGCCACTAGATGGAGCCAATGATCATAGGAAATCACTGAAATAAAATATGACCAATACTGGTCACGGCTGGGGGAATGCGCGCCACGTTTGTTCTGGAATTTTATTGATAGGCGACTCCTAGCCTCATATTGATTAGCGGTTCCAAATAAATAACTACTGCAGTAGGGAACAGACACAAAAGATACACTCCGCATCTTCCCAAATAACTCTTCTGTTTTATTATGACACAATTGAAGGTTTTTATACACATGATTACGTAGCGATCACATTAATATTACAATTGTACTTTTATGGTAACAAGGGGCGTAACATAGGCAGGCTAATTCTAATCAGGACTGGAAAGAATGCAAACATGTAATGAAAACTTTATTAGTGCCGTGTGCAATACATACAAAATACAATACAATTCTATACAGAACTTACACATTTCCTTTACACATTCATTCTACAAAGTTTTTAGAAACAGACCTGTAAGTGTTTGTGAAATCTTCCACCACAAAATGTACTCAGCCAATGAGAGGTAATGACTCCATTTTTATTTTTGTTAAGTGGTGGGGTTAACGCGTTTCGTCCTGGAAGACGACTTGAGAAAACAGACCTCTTACAAGAGTTTACACCACAAAATGTACTCAGCCAATGAGAGGTAATGACTCCATTTTTATTTTTCTCCTGCTATCAATGGCCGACACGGTACAACACTTCATCCATGTCTTTGGTGATCTCTGATCTCTTTATCAACTGTTTCTTCCATGATGAAGATCAGCCATGGAGTATATCTGAGGTGTATATCAGGGTGTGCTTCTTCCCCACATGTCCAGCAACATTCATATACAAGACATTTCCCAGACTCACTAATACACCTCGAGGGTTGTGTGGGACCCCTGATGTACAGGAAGGCAGGACTTCAGTGAGGAACAATTCCCTCACTCAGGACAGGAACGTGACTTCTTATTTGTGTGCAATCTCTGATGTGTGGAAAGACTGGACTTCTGTGAAAAGCATTTCCCGCACTCAGGACAGGAATACGGCTTCTCCCCCGTGTGAATTCTCTGATGTAAGGAAAGTTTGTCCTTCTGTATAAAACATTTTCCGCACTCAGGACAGGAATACGGCTTTTCCCCCCTGTGAGATCTCTGATGTGTGGAAAGAGCGCTTATATGTCTAAAACATTTCCCGCACTCAGGACAGCAATACGGCTTTTCTCCCGTGTGAATTCTCTGATGTGTGGTAAAACTGTACTTAAGCGAAAAACATTTCCCGCACTCAGTACAGGAATACGGCTTTTCTCCCGTGTGAGATCTCTGATGTGCGGTAAAACTGGACTTAAGCGAAAAACATTTCCCGCACTCAGTACAGGAATACGGCTTTTCCCCCGTGTGAGATCTCTGATGTGTGGAAAGACTGGACTTAGCTGTAAAACATTTCCCACACTCAGGGCAGGAATATGGCTTCTCCCCCGTGTGAAATATCTGATGTGTGGAAAGACTGGACTTAGCTGTAAAACATTTCCCGCACTCAGGGCAGGAATATGGCTTCTCCCCCGTGTGCATTCTCTGATGTCTGGATAGAGCAGACTTCTGTGAAAAACATTTCCCACACTCAGGACAGGAATACGGCTTCTCCCCCGTGTGAAATCTCTGATGCGTGGAAAGACTGGACTTCTCTGGAAAACATTTCCCGCACTCAGGACAGCAATACGGCTTTTCCCCTGTGTGAGATCTCTGATGTGTGGAAAGAGCGAACTTCTTTAAGAAACATTTCCCGCACTCAGTACAGGAATACGGCTTTTCCCCCGTGTGAGATCTCTGATGTCTGGAAAGATCGACCTTCTCTGAATAACATTTCCCGCACTCAGGACAGGAATACGGCTTTTCCCCCGTGTGAGATCTCTGATGTCTGGAAAAATCGACCTTCTCTGAATAACATTTCCCGCACTCAGGACAGGAATACGGCTTTTCCCCCGTGTGCGATCTCTGATGTCTGGAAAGATCGACCTTCTCTGAATAACATTTCCCGCACTCAGGACAGGAATACGGCTTTTCCCCCGTGTGCAATCTCTGATGTCTGGAAAGATCGGTCTTCTCTGAAAAACATTTCCCGCACTCAGAACAGGAATACGGCTTTTCCCCCGTGTGCAATCTCTGATGTCTTGAAAGATGGGACTTCTTTAAAAAACATTTCCCGCACTCAGGACAGGATAACAGCTTTTCCCCCGTGTGAAATCTCTGATGATAGGAAAGACTGGACTTGTGTGAAAAACATTTCCCGCACTCAGGACAGGAATGCAGCTTCTCCCCTGTGTGAGATCTCTGATGGATGGAAAGATGGCACTTCTGTGAAAAACATTTCCCGCACTCAGGACAGGAATGCGGCTTTTCCCCCGTGTGAGATCTCTGATGTGTGGTAAAACTGGACTTAAGCGAAAAACATTTCCCGCACTCAGTACAGGAATACGGCTTTTCCCCCGTGTGAGATCTCTGATGTGTGGAAAGACTGGACTTAGCTGTAAAACATTTCCCACACTCAGGACAGGAATACGGCTTTTCCCCCGTGTGAGATCTCTGATGTGTGTCAAGATTGCACTTATGTAAAAAACATTTCCCGCACTCAGGACAGCAATATGGCTTCTCCCCCGTATGAATTTTTTTATGCATATTAAGACTAGACTTAGAATGGAAACGCTTCCCGCACTCAGTACAGGAAAAGCTCTTATCTGTTGGAAGGACGGCACCGTCCCGCACAGTCTGAGGTTCCTCAGGATAAGAGGAATACGATGGTCGGGCACCGTCCCGCACAGTCTGAGGTTCCTCGGGATAAGAGGAATACGATGGTCCGGGACCGTCCCGCACAGTCTGAGGTTCCTCAGGATAAGAGGAATACGATGGTCCGGCACCGTCCCGCACAGTCTGATGTTCCTCGGGATAAGAGGAATACGATGATTCGGCACCGTCCCGCACAGTCTGAGGTTCCTCGGGATAAGAGGAATACGATGGTCCGGCACCGTCCTGCACAGTCTGAGGTTCCTCAGAATAAGAGGAATACGATGGTCCGGCACAGTCCCGCACAGTCTGAGGTTCCTCGGGATAAGAGGAATACGATGGTCCGGCACCGTCCCGCACAGTCTGAGGTTCCTCAGGATAAGAGGAATACGATGGTCCGGCACCATCCCGGACAGTCTGAGGTTCCTCAGGATAAGAGGAATACGATAGTCCGGCACCGTCCCGCACAGTCTGAGGTTCCTCAGGATAAGAGGAATACGATAGTCCGGCACCGTCCCGCACAGTCTGAGGTTCCTCAGGATAAGAGGAATACGATGGTCCGGCACCGTCCCGCACAGTCTGAGGTTCCTCAGGATAAGAGGAATACGATGGTCCGGCACCGTCCCGCACAGTCTGAGGTTCCTCGGGATAAGAGGAATACGATGGTCCGGCACCGTCCCGCACAGTCTGAGGTTCCTCAGGATAAGAGGAATACGATGGTCCGGCACCGTCCCGCACAGTCTGAGGTTCCTCAGGATAAGAGGAATACGATGGTCCGGCACCGTCCCGCACAGTCTGAGGTTCCTCAGGATAAGAGGAATACGATGGTCCATCTACACTGTGTGGTGCCGGATGGACATTTGAGGTAGTCGGGTTTTCTCCTGGACTATACTGTGTGATGTCCTCATCTTCTACTTTACAGTCTGGAGACAAAGTGAGACAATCCTCTGAGGTTTTCCTCATCTCCCGTCCATCTACTAAAATAGAAATACAAAGATTATTACTAGACATGAGCTGATTGGTTCCCCTAAACCAGGACTCCGCCCACATCAGGCAGCTTTGTCTCTGAGGATCTTACAATTCCCCCCTCAAGGTAATTAGTAAATGGGTCTCTGATCAGGTCTGGCGGAGGTGCCCAGCTGGGGTATCCAAGATCTGTCACAGTCAGAGAGTGAGGAAACAACGAGAACTGTCTTCTATAGGAGTGACAGTGATGAGGGGATTATAGGACGAGTGTCCCCTCCCCCTCTATCACTCATTGCCATCTTCCCAACACAAGAAGTCCTGCACTTCCTTATTTAGTCCATGATTTAGTCATGAATAGGGATGAGCTTCGCGTTCAACTCGAACATTGCCTGTTCACTGAACAGCGAACAATTTGGGGTGTTCGCGGCAAATTCGAAAAGCCGCGGAACACCCTGTAAAAGTCTATGGGAGAAATCTAAAGTGCTAATTTTAAAGGCTAATATGGAATTTATTGTCATAAAAAGTGTTTGGGGACCCGGGTCCTGCCCCAGGGGACATGTATCAATGCAATAAAAAGTTTTATTAACGTCTGTTTTTTCAGGAGCGGTGATTTTAATAATGATTAAAGTGAAACAATAAAAGTGTAATATTCCTTTAAATTTCGTACCTGGGGGGTGTGTATAGTGTGCCTGTAAAAGGGGCGCATGTTTCCCGTGCTTAGAACTGTCCCTGCACAAAGTGTCATTTCTGCAGGAAAAAAAGTAATTTAAAAGCACTCGCGGCTATAATGACTTGTCGGCTCCCGTAATACAGAGAACAGTCATTGAAGAAGTATGGGTGAATAGCTGCGCTTCCAGAAGTTCAAGCTGCCAACGCAACAATATGACTAATTGTAAACTATAAATAAGAAAGGGAAAGTGTGGCGCTAAAAGAAACGCGTTAGAACAGTCGTAGTGGGCGAGAATGGATGAATCTCGACCACTGAATGAGTGTTCAGATTTAATGTGAAAGCGAAATGGACTTCAGTCCGTAGGCACAAAAATACAAAGATGTGCTAATCAAAAAAAAAAAGAGCTGACATCACGTGTATGCAATATAACAAATGGTGAAATTCTTATTTGAATCAATAAAAAAGAACTTATCCTCGATTGGAGAAACAGCGAAATCATCCGATCTCCATATAAGGAATTAGTGACAAACAAAAAAATTTGGTATAACCACTAAAGAAGGGCTTGACAAAATTTGCTTGGAATCTAGGAGCCAGCTAAAAAAGTTAGTTTTTTTTTTTTTAAGGACATGGAGACGAGTGAGGGGAAGATGGCCCCGCCCCCCCGCCTGTCTCCAAGTCATCGACTTCAAATCGTCACTTCTGCCCATAGCTCTTTAAAAAGGGACATTTTTTATTTTTTTTTCAAATTTTTTTTTTTGCATTTTAGTGTAAATATGAGATCCGAGGTCTTTGACCCCCCCCCCCCCCCCCAGATCTCATATTTATCCGCTTCCCGACCGCCTCATGTAGATATACGTCAACAGAATGGCACGGGCAGGCAAAAGCACGTATATATACGTCCCCTTTAATTTGCCTGCCCGGGGGGGGGCGCGCGCGACCCGGTCGGGAGCTCCGTGACCCCGGCCGCGGGACCAGCGGACCCGATCGCCGCTGGTATCCCGCGATCGGGTCACAGAGCTGAAGAACGGGGAGAGGTCTGTGTAAACAAACCTCTCCCCGCGCTTCCTACACTGATTGTCAGTGATGGGCGGTTCCCTGTCATCGGGAAAGCCGATCAATGACGTCAGAAGTACAGCCCCGCCCCCCTACAGTAAAAAAAAAAACACAACACGTCACACTGACTCCTCCCCGCCCCCTAGTGGTTAACCCCTTCACTACAACTGTCATTTACATAGGAATCAGTGCTATTTAAATAGCAGTGATTGCTGTATAAATGACAAATGTCCCAAAAATGTGTCAAAAATGTCCGATGTGTCCGCCATAATGTCGCAGTCACAATAAAAATCGCTGATCGCCGCCATTACTAGTAAAAAAAAAAAAAAAAAATATTAATAAAAATGCTATAAAACTATCCCCTATTTTGTAAACGCTATAACTTTTGCGCAAACCAATCAATAATCGCTAATTGCGATTTTTTTTACCAAAAATATGTAGAAGAATACGTATCGGCCTAAACTGAGGAAAAAAAATGTTTTTTTATATATTTTTTTGGGGATATTTATTATAGCAAAAAGTAAAAAATATTGCATTTTTTTCAAAATTGTCGCTCTATTTTTGTTTATAGCGCAAAAAATAAAAACCGCAGGAGGCGATCAAATACCACCAAAAGAAAGCTCTATTTGTGGGGAAAAAAGGACGCCAATTTTGTTTGGGAGCCACGTCGCACGACCGCGCAATTGTCAGTTAAAGCGACGCAGTGCCGAATCGCAAAAAGGGGCCTGGTCCTCTGGCTGCCAATTGGTCCGGGGCTGAAGTGGTTAAGAGGACCTGTCATGCTTTTTTCTATTACAAGGGATGTTTACATTCCTTGTAATAGGAATAAAAGTTACACATTTTTTTTTTTCAAAAGAACAGTGAAAAAATTAAAGCGGTTCTGCACTCTGTATATATATTTTTTTTTTTTTGGGGGGGTATACAAAGGATGCTTACCTTTATTGGGGGACTCACCTGTTCCATCTTCCATCTCGATCGCCGCCGGTTTTCGTCCGATGAAGTTCCTCATCTTCTTCTTTTGTGCTGGGGGCCATCTTGCCTGTGGGCATGTGAAACCCCCACAGGCACTTTAGATGGGCCAGCATGCACCGCCGTTACTCGCGCATGCGCAGTAACGGCACATCTGCCGACATCTCGCGAGATTTCGGAAGATGTGGCCGAAATCTCGCGAGATTTCGGAAGATGTGGCCGAAATCTCGCGAGATTTCGGAAGATGTGGCCGAAATCACACGAGATTTCGGAAGATGTGGCCGAAATCTCGCGAGATTTCGGAAGATGTGGCCGAAATCTCGCGAGATTTCGGAAGATGTGGCCGAAATCTCGCGAGTTTTCGGAAGATGTCCGCACTGACTCCTGGGAACAATGACACCAGGATCCCAGGAGACAGTGCGGCCTGACGACGATCGACGCAGAGACCCCGCCCACCCCGAAGAGAGAGAAGACCGGAAGTCATCAATTACAAGGTAAGTAAAAAAATAAATAAAAAAAAAAACACATTTCATTTAGTACTCTTTGCCTGATTTGGAAGGCAAAGAGATTTACTAAATGAAATGGGTGCAGAACCACTTTAAAAGTTAAAATAAATAAGAAAAAAAAAATTATTTTAAAACGCGCCCGTCCCGCCAAGCTTGTTTGCAGAAGAGTAGCGCCCCGCATATGAAAGCGGTGTTCAAACGTGATCGGTAGAGCAAGAGCAATAATTCTAGCCCTAGACATCCTCTGTAACTCAAAACATGCAACCTGTAGAATTTTTTAAACGTCACCTATGGCGATTTTTAAGGGTAAAAGTTTGTCGCCATTCCACGAGCGGGCAAAATTTTGAGGCGAGACATGTTTGGTATCAATTTACTCGCCGTAACATTATCTTTCACAGTATAAAAAACAATTGGGCAAACTTTACTGTTGTGTTATTTTTTTAATTAAAAAAATTATTTTTTCCCAAAAAAGTGCGCTTGTAAGTCCGCTGCGCAAATACGGTGTGACAGAAAGTAGTGCAACGACCGCCATTTTATTCTCTAGGGTGTTAGAAAAATAAATATATATAATGTTTAGGGGTTCTAAGTGAAGGAGATAGGCAGGCAGTGAAAACAAAACAGCTCCATTAGCATTGCTGGGTGTCATACCAACGGCCACCACAAGAGGGCGCCAGAGTCTAGAAGGTACCATAGGACTGCACAAGGCCGCAAAGCCGGGGCCTCAATTACCGGCCGGCGCGGCGGCGGGGGGTGCACTATGGAGACAGGATACCCCCCCAGCTGTGCTGCCCCAGGCGCCGGGTCGCTAATTTTAGTCGCCAATGCGACCTGGCGCCTGGTATTCGTCGAGCGCTGCACTAAAGATTAACACAGTGTACCAACCGTTGAAGGTAAGTAATAACACATAAGTTTTGGACACTCAAAAAATAGCGGAAGATGACTGAAAATGATGGTCTCATTAGAGGTTATCCGCTTTTGGCGTGCAACAACAGCAACGAACTACATCCGTGGGGCCACACCTAAGGACAAAGGTGAATAAACAATATATAACCGATTTGGTGAAATATGGTTATAGCGACATAAATGTGTTAGAAAAGGAGTTAAGTGCCCCTATATGTTATAATAACACATTCATGGCCGCATCCAAGAGAATGGAGGGATGTAATGGGTTGGAAATGGGAAAAAACGTCAAGTGGTAAAACAATATGGTGAAGACTTTCAAGAATATCTTAAATGGATCAACGGTCTCTAAGAAGAATGCTCAGAGACTCGTTTAGGATATAATGCTGTCCATAGCTTAAGAGAGTTCAAATGGTTTCCCTTTATGAGGTTTGAAGACTGCGTCCTCTTAGTATCGGATTCAGTCGCAAACACGGCATTAACCACTTGCCGACCGGCGCACGCAGATATACGTCGACAGAATGGCACGGACAGGCAGGAGGGCGTAATGCTCAGAGACTCGTTTAGGATATAATGCTGTCCATAGCTTAAGAGAGTTCAAATGGTTTCCCTTTATGAGGTTTGAAGACTGCGTCCTCTTAGTATCGGATTCAGTCGCAAACACGGCATTAACCACTTGCCGACCAGCGCACGCAGATATACGTCGACAGAATGGCACGGACAGGCAGGAGGGCGTAATGCTCAGAGACTCGTTTAGGATATAATGCTGTCCATAGCTTAAGAGAGTTCAAATGGTTTCCCTTTATGAGGTTTGAAGACTGCGTCCTCTTAGTATCGGATTTAGTCGCAAACACGGCATTAACCACTTGCCGACCAGCGCACGCAGATATACGTCGACAGAATGGCACGGACAGGCAGGAGGGCGTAATGCTCAGAGACTCGTTTAGGATATAATGCTGTCCATAGCTTAAGAGAGTTCAAATGGTTTCCCTTTATGAGGTTTGAAGACTGCGTCCTCTTAGTATCGGATTCAGTCGCAAACACGGCATTAACCACTTGCCGACCAGCGCACGCAGATATACGTCGACAGAATGGCACGGACAGGCAGGAGGGCGTAATGCTCAGAGACTCGTTTAGGATATAATGCTGTCCATAGCTTAAGAGAGTTCAAATGGTTTCCCTTTATGAGGTTTGAAGACTGCGTCCTCTTAGTATCGGATTCAGTCGCAAACACGGCATTAACCACTTGCCGACCGGCGCACGCAGATATACGTCGACAGAATGGCACGGACAGGCAGGAGGGCAGAATGCTCAGAGATTCGTTTAGGATATAATGCTGTCCATAGCTTAAGAGAGTTCAAATGGTTTCCCTTTATGAGGTTTGAAGACTGCGTCCTCTTAGTATCGGATTCAGTCGCAAACACGGCATTAACCACTTGCCGACCAGCGCACGCAGATATACGTCGACAGAATGGCACGGACAGGCAGGAGGGCGTAATGCTCAGAGACTCGTTTAGGATATAATGCTGTCCATAGCTTAAGAGAGTTCAAATGGTTTCCCTTTATGAGGTTTGAAGACTGCATCCTCTTAGTATCGGATTCAGTCGCAAACACGGCATTAACCACTTGCCGACCGGCGCACGCAGATATACGTCGACAGAATGGCACGCACAGGCAGGAGGGCGTATATATACAAGTCCCTCCTTTCTGCCTGTCCGTGCCATCGGGAGCGCGCTGGTCGGCACCCCCTGGAGTCCGGCCCGCGGTCCCCGCGGACTCGATTGCCGCGGGGACACCCGCGATCGTCTCACGGGAAGGCTGAACGGGGGAGATGCCGAGATAAACAGCATCTCCCCCCCGTTCTGCCTAGCAACTAGTGACGCCGATCTCTGCTCCCTGTGATTGGAGCAGAGATCAGCATTCACTAGCTGACAGCCACGCCCCCCCCACAGTAAAAAAAAAAACACCCCTAGGCATACTTAACCATTTCACTGCCCCCTTGTGGTTAACCCCTTCACTGCCAGTGTCATTTATACAGAAATCAGTGCATTTAAATGCATTGATTGCTGTAAAAATGACAAAAATGTGTCAAAAATGTCCGATGTGTCCGCCATAATGTCGCAGTAACAAAAAAAAAAAAAAAAAATCGCAGATCTCCGCCATTACTAATAAAAAAAAAAAATTATTAATAAAAATGCTATAAAACTATCCCCTATCTTGTAAACGCTATAACTTCTGCGCAAAGCGATCAATAATCGCTTATTGCGATTTTTTTTTACCAAAAATATGTAGAAGAATACGTATCGGCCTAAACTGAGGAAAAAAATATGTTTTTTTATATATTTTTTGGGGATATTTATTATAGCAAAAAATAAAAAATAATGCACTTTTTTCAAAATTGTCGCTCTATTTTTTGTATATAGCGCAAAAAATAAAAACCGCAGGGGCGATCAAATACCACCAAAAGAAAGCTCTATTTGTGGGAAAAAAAAGGACGCCAATTTTGTTTGGGGGCCACGTCGCACGACCGCGCAATTGTCAGTTAAAGCGACGCAGCGCCGAATCGCAAAAAGGGGCCTGGTCCTTTGGCTGCCAATTGGTCCGGGGCTGAAAGTGGTTAAAGGGGGATAGTAATATTTTTATAAAGGGGAAAATACACAGTGTTGCTTATTTATGGCAGGATGATCCATAAATATATAGCCTAACACTGTGGAAGGCGGACAAGTGTCTCTAATACTTATTTAGACTTATAAAATCAGAAAACAAATTTATAATGGTGTTGAAAGGACCTCAATGATGTTTTAGTGATGACAAGGGGGGCACCTGGATGGGAATGATAAAAGACGCTTAGGATATAAACTCAAAATGGTGGGATAAGTTTCACTAATTAGTTAGAATTGCGTACCTGATTAAGCATATAGTCATAGTTAGCAGGGCTGCTGTTAGAAATCACGGGGCCCCATACAGCCTACCTGGCAGGGCCCCCACCCAATATATCAAGACCATATTTTCACTAAAAATACACTAAAATCATTATTAGTGGACACAAACATAACAGATAACCTGTGTGAATTAGCCCTTTTTTGTTTGTTTTTTACATTAAAAAATAAATAAAAAATTCTATTCACAGTGGCAGGCAGAACAGGGAGGGGAATCGGTGTCAGGGAACCAATTACAGGAACGCCCTGTGTCTCTCCCTGCAGCAGCTACAATTGTAGACACCTCACTCAGGATGAACTGGATGGACTGATGTCTTTATTCAACCTTACTAACTATCAGGGCCGCTGATAGGGGGGGACCACCAGTCCTCCTGTAGGGGGCCCAGACACACAGGGGGGCCCAAACAGCAGGGGGAATTAGTGCGGTTTGGCAGAGGGGCAGTTACAGAAGGATGCCCTGTGTGGCTCTCTGCAGCAGCTGAAAGCCAGTTTCTCCCCCTCCTGCTGGCTTTCGGTGTCAGGGAACCAATTACAGGAACGCCCTGTGTCTCTCCCTGCAGCAGCTGAAAGCCAGCAGGAGGGGGAGAAACTGCTGCAGGGAGAGACACAGGGCGTTCCTGTAATTGGTTCCCTGACACCGAAAGCCAGCAGGAGGGGGAGAAACTGCTGCAGGGAGAGACACAGGGCGTTCCTGTAATTGGTTCCCTGACACCGAAAGCCAGCAGGAGGGGGAGAAACTGGCTTTCAGCTGCTGAAGGGAGAGACACAGGGCGTTCCTGTAATTGGTTCCCTTTTAAGGATGGAAACGGTGTCTGCGGGGGCAAAGTCCCTGTAGATACTAAGATAATAAGGATAAATTATAATGGAGTTTGGAATGGCCCAATTTAGAGGATTCAAGAAAAAAAGAGTTGCTTACTTATGCCACAGGAAGAGGAATGCGTCAGGTGCCTCCAAGGTCCAGTGTTGGACTGAATAAAAGTGCCGGCTTTTATCTCGCCTTCCAGATTGGAGAGGCATGTGGAAAGCCCTTCAGTCAGCGGACGGGAGAGCCTCTGCGCATGCGCATAACGAGCGCACTGGTCAGGCTGCCTACAAGAGCCATAATGCCTGGCGGTGCGCGCGTGTTACAGACGTGATGACGCGTTCGTCAGTGTGTGCATGTTCGCTGCAGGGGCTGGGTTGGGGCGGGCTTAAGGAGGGAAAGCACCGCCCCTCGGGTGTCCATACTATGACATTGGGAATGTTCCTAACTAGACAGGCTAACATACCATTAAACGGCCGTGTCGAAGGCACACGAGAGGGGGGGATGGGTGGAAAAGCAATCAAGGTCCATAGAAAAAAAAGGAAAAAGGGGAAAAGATAGGTTGGGGGGACAGGGATGGGGACGCCCTAGGAGTCCCAAGTTCCCACCACCCTTCGCCAAATCCCCAAACCCCGTACATTTTTGACACATTTTTGGGACCATTGTCATTTTTACAGCAATTAATGCTATTTAAATGCATTGATTTCTGTATAAATGACACTGGCAGTGAAGGGGTTAACCACAAGGGGGCAGTGTAATGGTTAAGTATGCCTAGGGGTGTGTTTTTTACTGTGAGGGGGCGTGTCTGTCAGCTAGTGAATGCTGATCTCTGCTCCAATCACAGGGAGCAGAGATCGGCGTCACTAGTTGCTAGGCAGAACGGGGAGATGCTGTTTATCTCGGCATCTCCCCGTTGAGCCTTCCCGTGAGACGATCGCGGGGGTCCCCGCGGCGATCGAGTCCGCGGGGACCGCGGCCGGACTCACGGGGGTGCCGACCAGCGCGGGAGCGCGCCGCTCCCGGCGCGCTCCCGATGGCACGGACAGGCTAAAGGAGGGACGTATATATACGCCCTCCTGCCTGTCCGTGCCATTCTGTCGACGTATATCTGCGTGCGCCGGTCGGCAAGTGGTTAATGCCGTGTTTGCGACTGAATCCGATACTAAGAGGACGCAGTCTTCAAACCTCATAAAGGGAAACCATTTGAACTCTCTTAAGCTATGGACAGCATTATATCCTAAACGAGTCTCTGAGCATTCTTCTTAGAGACCGTTGATCCATTTAAGATATTCTTGAAAGTGTTCACCATATTGTTTTACCACTTGACGTTTTTTCCCATTTCCAACCCATTACATCCCTCCATTCTCTTGGATGCGGCCATGAATGTGTTATTATAACATATAGGGGCACTTAACTCCTTTTCTAACACATTTATGTCGCTATAACCATATTTCACCAAATCGGTTATATATTGTTTATTCACCTTTGTCCTTTGGCCCCGTCCTCCTCAGCTAAGACATGTCAGGCCATCACCGGGATTCCCGCGGTGTCTCCGGTGGAGACAGGATGCACTGCGCTGGAGCATCGGGAGAGATCAGCCATCGCTGGACCCCGGAGAAGAGATCAGCCATTGCTGGATAGCAAGAGTAGATTACCACCGCTGGAATCTTTATTTTTTATTTTTTTAATAAAGGACTTTTCCCAATGGTGTCTGTGTGTTTTTTAACAATTTTTTACACTTTCTTTGTGAAATGGTAGGGGTACTTTTGTTATAAAATAATGATAAGCCCCCCCACCCACAGACCCCCACAACCACTGGTCAGGGTTGTGGGGATGAGGCCCTTGTCCCCATCAACATGAGGACATGGTGCTTTGAGGGGTCACAGACCCCCAAAGCATCCTCCCAATGTTGAGGGGAAGGGTTTGGTGTGGATTTTTGGGGGGAACCCCACGTCATTTTTTTTTTTAAATTTGGCATGGAGTTCACCTTAAAATCTATACCAGATCTGAAGGGCCTGGTAATTGAATTTGGGGGGAACCCCACGCATTATTTTTTATCAATGACTTTCAATGACTGTTCTCTGTATTACGGGGAGCCGACAATTCATTATAGCCACGAGTGCTTTTAAATGACTTTTTTTCCTGCAGAAATGACACTTTGTGCAGGGACAGTTCTAAGCACGGGAAACATGCGCCCCTTTTACAGGCATACTATACACACCCCCCAGGTACGAAATTTTCACTTTAAGCATTATTAAAATCACTGCTCCTGAAAAAACGTCCGTTTTTAAAAACGTTTTTTTTTGCATTGATACATGTCCCCTGGGGCAGGACCCGGGTCCCCAAACACTTTTTAGGACAATGACTTGCATATTAGCCTTTAAAATTAGCACTTTTGATTTTGAACGTTCGAGTCCCATAGACTTTAATAGGGTTCTAAAGTTCACGCAAAGTTTAGGTCTGTTCCCAGGTTCTTTTGCGAACCGAAACGGGGGGTGTTCAGCTCATACCTAGTCATGAATAACAGCGGGGCTGAGCCCCACCAGAGGTCAGAGAGTGAGGATGGGGGGAGAACAACCAAGATGAAGACTGGACTGATCCTGAAGACCACCATCATTGGGTTACTGACTCCTCCCTCATTATCACTTTCTGTTTAAGGTTCCAAAGTTGGAGGATGTTATCACATTATTATCAACATGTAAAAGTCTGTGCTCCAATCACATCATCAGATATAAAATGTCCAGCTGGTAGGAAATGGGTGTAACAAAAGAGAATACATATTATGTGTATATATAGCAGTGGGTGGAGGGGAGAGAGCAGAAGTCAGGAGTATGTAATGTACAACATAGAGAATATAGTGCAGGGGTCAGGAGTATGTAATGTACAACATAGAGAATATAGTGCAGGGGTCAGGACTATGTAATGTACAACATAGAGTATATAGTGCAGGGGTCAGGACTTATAATATTGGTGGCTTAATGCTTACATGAGACAAGTTGCAGAGGTCCCACCCCGCTGCCTCCCATCTCCTGAGACTGCACTCAGTGACTTGGGTCTGAGACTATACAGACATATCCCTCCACCCGGCACAGCCAGCAAATAACAGAGCAAGTAACCCCGGGAGAATTGTTCTGTCAGAGATCTTGCTGGACCCGGGTATGGGGCAGAAGACTCAAGCTACATACCCCAGGTGCCTAGGCTGAGCAACCCCTATGGTGAAAATCAACATTTTGCTGCCAGCTGAACCCCAGAATCTCCATAAATCCAGTCTAGATACATAAATTGTGTCTGCAGCACAGAGAAGGAAGATTATCCGAGAGGAATACAGGAATACAGGACGGGGAACACAGCTCAGGAAAGTGACCAGGGGATTACAGGCTGATATCACCCAGTCCCCGCCCTACTCTGGACCAATCAGTGAGCAGTATGGGTGGAGGAATGGATTTAGTGTTAATGACCCACCTGTGCTGATCTCTGTAGGAGTGTCCTCCTCTATAAATGTCCCCGTTATTCCATCCTCCTCCATAGACTGCTGATCATCCCTCACATACCTCTCTTCTTCTTCTTCTGATTTAACCTCAAATTCTATATCGATTGGATCTCCACTCTAAACCAAGAAAATGAGAGAGAAAATATCATCTATAAAATAGAAGATTTATTATTGTGACATCATATATAAAATCCTCTCCCGAAGTCCATGTTCTAGATTCTCCATCCCACCAACCTTGCAATATTGAGGGATGGTGTGACCCTCCTGTGTGGAATCCCGGGAATACAGAGGACGGGGACATCTCTCTGGTGGGTTCCTGGTATTTGGTGGCTCCATCATATCCTTGTGTCCTTCTGAATGCTCCTCCATCACTCCATACTCCTCATCCTCCTCTTTATACTCTTCTTTAGCATCAATATTATCATCTCCGAGGTTTCCACTCTGAATATATAATAAAACATTCATTGTAACAATCATGCTGTGTATAAATCAGAACTACCAATAATTGTCAATCATCTACCTGATGATGGTGGGGGATGGTGTGACCTCCCTGTGTGGGATCCCGGGAATACAGAGGACGGGGACATCTCTCTGGTGGGTTCCCATTACTGGATCCATCTGTAGGAAACACACACACTGACTGAATACATTGTTTCTATGTGTTTATCAGATGATGGGGGATCTAGGTGGAGCCTCCGTACTGCTCTCTCCTTTACAATAAAGTCTCCTCTTACCCGGTGATGTGAGGGGCGGCTGATTGTCCATCATGACGTCCTTCCGAGCTCCGCCCACCTCTCCTGTCAGCGGCTCGATGATCTCTCTGGTGACTTCTAGAATCTTCTTTGTATTTCTCTATTCTATCAGGGAGGGAGGTGGAGGCAATGTGATGGTCATGTGATCTCCAGACTTCACAGGAGGAAAACTCTAGATTTGCACACAAATAGTAAAATTAAATGACATTCCCAGAATCCTCCTGCGGATACAAGAGACTTGATCAGCAAGATAGTGCGGATACACTTATGCCCCGTACACACGGTCGGAAATTCCGACCACAAAATCCGTCGGATTTTTTCCGATGGATTTTGTCAGACACTGGTGTTGCGTACACACGGTCGGACAAAGTTGTCGGAAAATCCGATGATCCTGAACGTGGTGACATTTGTTGCGTACGACGGGACTACGTAGAGGCTAGTAGCCAATAGCTTTGGTCTTGTAATGTGATCTGAGCATGCGTGGCACTTTGTCCGTCGGAATTCGCTACACGCGATCGGAAAAAGTCCGATAGGACTTTGTTGTCAGAAAAATTGAGAGCAGGATCTCAAACTTTTTCCGTTTCCGACGGAAAAAGTCCGATGGAGCCCACACACGGTCGGAATTTCCGACAACATGGTCCGATAGGACATTTTCCGTCGGAAAACCCGACCGTGTGTACGCGGCATAAGACTGTTCGGAGGCAGGTAACTTATTTCTTCGCCTGGGGCTGTTTTAATGAACCTGCCATTGGGTCGCAATCCTTCGGGGTTGACAGACACTGAACAGATAATACACAGTAAGCAAAGACCCAATTGGCAGGTTCGTTAAAACAGCCCCAGGCAAGGAATAAGTTACCCGCCTCTGAACAGTCTTATGCCGCGTACACGCTCGGAATTCCGGCCAGAAAGAGACTGATGAAAAAGACCGATGAGAGCTTTTCATCGGAAAATGCGACCGTGTGTAGGCTCCATCGGAATTTTGCTGGCCGATTTTCCGACAGCAAAGAATCGAGAGCACGTTCTCAAATTTTCCGATGGAAAAGGTTTCTATCGGAAATTCCGATCGTCTGTAGCAATTCTGACGCGCAAAATTCCTACGCGTGCGACAAGACGCAGCCGCTCCCGTCGCAGAAGATCGCCTGCGCATTGACACCGCTCACCAGCGACCCACTCCAGGCCCGCCGCTAACACCTGCTGGGTATGCAGGGCCACCGCTCTCCCGGAGCTTCTCCCATCCTATGGAGGTCCCTACCCCAATCCATCTGATAATCTCCTACTCTGTCCAATTTTAGCCGATCCCTGAAAACTTTTTTCTTCAGAGAAGCCTATCCCTCCCCCACCTAACTGGACATTTATTTTCTCCATCAGCCCATCCCCCATAGTTATTGCCTTTTGAATCACTTGACCCTCCCTTTATGATTGTAAGCTCTAAGGATCAGGGCCCTCTGATTCCTCCTGTATTATATTGTATTGTAACTGTACTCGTGTTGTGCAAACTGTTGGCACAATATAAATCCTGTATAATAATAATATATGTGTGTCTCATCATCTGCTGGAGATAAAAGATGTCACAGTGACTATGGAGGAAGAGGACGGACATGACGGGGGTTAGAAAATAGAATATAAGATCTTATTACCTTCTATGCTGCCGATTTCAGCCACGTCACCTCTACCTCTTATCACAAAGAGCTTCCTGCCTGTACCTGACATCACTTCCTGTCTTCCATAGAGACTTCCTGTCTAGATAGATGCGAGATCACCACCTTGTGGAGCTCAGAGGAACTGCACCCTACCGAGAAACGTCTCGTAGTGTGAACACGGCCTTGTGCTGTGTGTGTATGTACTGTATATCCTTATAGATGTGTAGTGCTCCCCCCGCAGGAGCATCTGATGATATCTGGTTGTTTCTCATACAGTACAGCTAAATGAAGCAGGAAAGTTAAGACTTGATTTTCTATCAGGCCTCTGCCGTTCTTCCCTGATCAGATCGTCAAGCTCTTCGATGAAGGGAAAGGCCTCCGGATCTCGTTTGAGGTTGGGGAAGTATTTCTTCCGTTTTTGTTGGATCTCCTGGGGTTCATCCCAGTTTATTGCCTCCTTCACAGACCTCACGAAGGGTTCGATAAGGGAGAAGTCGAAGCCTGCTGATGCCTCCAATTCGTCCTCATCCGACTGGGAATCCTGCTCCCTTGACGTACTCGGGGGAGCAGGAGAGGCGCTTCTTGTGGATGCTTCCATGTCTGGAGCAAGCTGTGGGGTTAATGCCCCTGCAGGCTTTCTGGGGTCTTGGTCCCCTCTGGTGGCCTCCTTAACCACTTGACCACTGGGCAGTTAAACCCCCTTCCTAACCAGACCAATTTTCAGCTTTCGGTGCTCTCACACTTTGAATGACAATTACTCAGTCATGCAACACTGTACCCAAATGAATTTTGTGTCCTTTTTTTCACACAAATAGAGCTTTCTTTTGGTGGTATTTAATCACCGCTGGGTTTTTTATTTTTTGCGCTATAAATCAAAAAATACTGAAAATTCGGTAAAATAAATAATAAATTCTTTGTTTCTATTAAAAATTATTGCAGAGTATTTGCGAGTATTGGCAGAGTATTGGCGAGTATTGGCAGAGTATTGGCAGAGTATTGGCAGAGTATTGGCGAGTATTGGCAGAGTATTGGCGAGTATTGGCAGAGTATTACAGTGTTGCACAGTATTGGTAGAGTATTGCACAGTGTTGCAGAGCATTGCAGTGGTGGCAGAACCTTGCACAGTGGTTGCAGAGCATTGCACAGTGGTGGCAGAGCATTGCAGTGGTGGCAGAGCATTGCACAGTGGTGGCAGAGCATTCCACAGTGGTGGCAGAGCATTGCACAGTGGTGGCAGAGCATTGCACAGTGGTTGCAGAGTATTGCACAGTGGTGGCAGAGCATTGCACAGTGGTTGCAGAGCATTGCACAGTGGTGGCAGAGTATTGCACAGTGTGGCAGAGCATTGCACAGTGGTGGCAGAGCATTGCACAGTGGTAGCAGAGCATTGCACAGTGGTGGCAGAGTATTGCACAGTGGTGGCAGTGTATTGACCAGCGCTGTGGGCATTACACATCCAGCCCACAGCGCTGGTCCCGTCTCTCCCCCTCTCCGCTTCTCCCTTCTCTGTACCAATCGGTAGGGGAGGGAGGAACCGGCGTCATGACGTGACGCCAGTTTGTGTACATGTGATCGCTCCGTCATTTGCTGGAGCGATCACGTGGTAAACGGCCGCTATCAGCGGCTGTTTACCGTGATGCGCCGGGTCCTCGGGACCCGGCGGTCACGGATGTTCCCGAGTGCGCGCCCCAGGGGGCGCGCGGGAGCAAGTTTTTGGGAGGACGTCCGTAGGACCTCCACTCAGGATAACCCGCCCGAGGACCCGGCGGTCACGGATGTTCCCGAGTGCGCCCCAGGGGGCGCGCGGGAGCAAGTTTCTGGGAGGACGTCCGTAGGACGTCCACTCAGGATAACCCGACCGCGCTGTAGATTGCGATTTTTTTCTGGCTCCAAGCGCGTCACGCTCGCGCATGCGCAGTAGCGCCGCGCGGCCGCCGGCGCCATATTGGAAGCTGGAAATGGAACCCAGGGACGCCAGAATGACCCTACCGCGCATGCGCCGAAGTGCCAGGACGCTCGGCGCACCTGAGGGGAAAGACAGAGGAACTACAGCGGCGCTGTAAGGAAGGTAAAAACAAAAAGGAAGGAAAGTTTTTGATGCCAGAGGGGGGAGACCACTGCAAATTAGGAAAGCCTGTTTAAGGCTTACATATACAGGAGTGTGTGTTGCCCTGGCACACATGAAGGCAATAATGCAGTGCTTTAAGCCTGTTTAAGGCTTTACACAGAGGCCAAAAATATGACAGTGCTTTAAACCTATTTAAGGTTCTACACGGGGGCAATCAAAGCGGTGCTTTAAACCTGTTTAAGGTTCTACACAGAGGCAGTAATAACAGAGCAAAAGATACGATACCCCTGAGATCACCAGAGTGGGGTTACTTCCATTTAGCTTCCTTTAGAGGCTGTACCGGCAAGGATTTCCAAACCAGGAGAGGCTAGAACCTGGCTGGGGCGAAGCGGTAAGGGGGTGATGATCCGTGCGGTCCCAACAGGTGAGGAAAAATAAGAGAATACTGGGGCGGGGGCCGTTTCGCCATCTTATAGTTATGTGGCCCTATCAGGTTGTGGAGGCGGAGTCACAACCCAAGGTATATGCTGCCATGATGCGACAGGAAATGAGGTTGTTGACATTGTGGAGGTAGCCTCATTCAAAGTCCCAAAAATCCCCTCTTTTGCTCATACAGTACAGAGGCCACCAGTCACCCAAGCACCAGTCCATTCACTCCGACTCCAATAAACTGTCTAGGGGATTTTCTATTTGTAATGAATTGTTTGTAGAACTCGGGGTTTGGGATACTCTAAAACTGCTAGCAACCCTCAGAGCTGAGGACCGTGAGGTATCTATCTGAACTGTCTTAAGCCCTCACAGCTGAGGACCATGAGTCTCTTTGTGGCGTCCAGTTACCCTGCGCAACGGCACAGTTATTGGCATCCAGTGCAATCTCAGGAACCCCGCACAGTGCAGGAGGGCGCTCTTCTTTTAGCTCACAGATGAGATTCTTGCTGAGGACCGGGGAATGGCCGGTATCTGAACCCTATGAGAGTGGTCTCAGTCCAAGCAGCCTCTGGCACCCAGGGTTGGGACAAGGTCATCCATCCCCCAGGGCGAATATGGCAAATTGTTCCCCTCTCTCACAAGGGGGAGGGGCCAATAGCGGCATGCAGAGCACAATGTATGTAATGTTTGTGGCATGGGCAAAATAGCACCAATAGTTGTGGTACATTGCAGCAAACTGAAGAGTTTGCATTGCACGCAGTTGCAGTGTGGCCCCATTCCATTAAATTTTTGCTGCATCTCTTCCTTCATGTGGGGGTCTGAGGAGGAGGGGGGAAGTCTGGGGGATGATCTGAGGAGGAGGGGGGTGGGAGGAGGACAGGGGGGTCTGAGGAGGAGGGAGGAAGTCTGGTGGGGGTTTGAAGAGATCTAGGAGGGGATTGAGGAGAAAAGCGGAGGTCTAGGGAGGGTCTGAGGAGGAGGGGGAGGTCTGGGGGATTATCTGAGGAGGAGGGGGGAGGGGGGTGGGAAGAGGAGAGAGTAAGTCTGGTGCGGTCCGAAAAGGAGAGAGAAGGTCCAGGAGGGGATTGAGGAAGAGAGAGGAGGTCTCGGGGGGGGGTCTGAGGAGAGGTGAGATTTGCCCCCCTTGTACTTAAGCAATCTTAAGCAATCTCTGAATTGGGACTTTCTTAAAGGCAACCAAACATAACAATATATATATAAAAAAAAGTATGATTTATTGAAGCACGAATAAAAAATTCCCATATGGGACAATTAAAAACAATTTTGTATACAAAACAGCAATGACATGGATTGGGTACTGTACCCAACAACGTTAGCTTATCTTCTTCAGGGATTGTAATCCCCACATATAACACATTTATATGGGGATGACCAAACAACACCCCCCCCCCCCCCCCCGTCGGTTTCACCGATTATCTTCTTCAGGGATATGAACATGAATAATGAAAAGTGCTACCATAAAATATATGCATGGTATTGTCATAAAAAGTGTTTGGGGGCCGGGTCCTGCCCCAGGGGACATGTATCAATGCAAAAAAAAGTTTTTAAAAACGGAAGTTTTTTTTTCAGGAGCAGTGACTTTAATAATGCTTAAAGTGAAACAAAAAAAGTGTAATATTCCTTTAAATTTCGTACCTGGGGGTGTCTATACTATGCCTGTAAAGGAGCACATGTTTCCCATGTTTAGAACAGTCTGACAGCAAAATTACATTTCTAAAGGAAAAAAAGTAATTTAAAACAACTCGCGGCTACAATGAATTGTGAGTCCCGGCAATACACATAAAAGTTAATTGATAAAAACGGCATGGGGATTTCCCCTCAGGGGAACCCCGAACCAAAATTTAAAAAAAAAATGCGTGGGGGTCCCCCTAAATTCCATACCAGGCCCTTCAGGTCTGGTATGGATATTAAGGGGAACCCTGCACCAAAATAAAAAAAAATGGCGCGGGGGTCCCCCTCAAAATCCATACCAGACCCTTATCCGAGCACGCAACCTGTCAGGCCATAGGAAAAGAGGGTGGACGAGAGAGCGCCCCCCTCCTGAACCGTACCAGGCCACATGCCCTCAACATTGGGAGGGTGCTTTGGGGAGAAGGGCCTCATCCTCACAACCCTTGCCTGGTGGTTGTGGTGGTCTGCGGGCAGGGAGCTTATCGGAATCTGGAAGCCCCATTTAACAAGGGGACCCCCAAATACCGCCCCCCCTGTGTGAATTGGTAATGGGGTACAAATGTACCCTTACCATTTCACAAAAAAAGTGACAAAAAGGTTAAAAAACACAAGAGACGGTTTTTGACAAGTCCTTTATTAATTTCTTCTTCTTTCCGCTTCTTCTTTCATCTTTACGTAAACATGTCACCCCACCCTCTGACATCACAGGAAAAGCCATAGGGAAGTCCCCGTGTGTCAGAGGAGGGGACTGGGTGGCCCCGCCCTCCGTTATTTAAGAAGTGTCAGAAGAATCAAAGCGTCACATGGCTGAAGACTCCCACTGAGGCGGATCGTGAGGACGGAGCGGAGAAAAAGATGGAGAAGAAGAAGTTGGAGGAACAAGAAGAACACCGAAGGAAGATGAAAGAAGAAGAAATGAATACTTGTCAAAAACCGTCTCTTGTGTTTTTTAACCTTTTTGTCACTTTTTTTTGTGAAATGGTAGGGGTACATTTTTACCCCATTACCAATTCACACAGGGGGGGGGGGCAGGATCTGAGGGTCCCCTTGTTAAAGGGGGCTTCCATATTCTGATAAGCCCCCCGCCCGGAGACCCCCACAACCACTGGGCAAGGGTTGTGGGGATGAGGCCCTTCTCCCCATCAACATGGGGACAAGATGCTTCGGGCTACCCCAAAGCACCCTCCCCATGTTGAGGGCATGTGGCCTGGTACGGTTCATGAGGGGGTGCGCTCCTGATGGGCCTGGTATGGAATTTAGAGGGACCCCCACGCATTTTTTTTTATTTTGGTTCAGGGTTCCCCTGAGGGGAAATCCCCATGCAGTTTTTATCAATGAACTTTTATGTGTATTGCAGACCGACAATTCATTGTAGCTGCGAGTAGTTTTAAATTACTTTTTTTCCTTTAGAAATGTCATTTTGTTGTCAGACTGTTTTAAACAAGGGAAACATGTGCCCCTTTACAGGCATATTATAGACACCCCCCAGGTACGAAATTTAAAGGAATATTACACTTTTATTGTTTCACTTTAAGCATTATTAAAATCACTGCTCCCGAAAAAACTGCCATTTTTAAAACTTTTTTTTGCATTGATTCATGTCCCCTGGGGCAGGACCCGGGTCCCCAAACATTTTTTATGACAATACCTTGCATATAAGACTTTAAAATTAGCACTTTTGATTTCTCCCATAGACTTTTAAAGGGTTGTTTTTTAAAAATTGTTCGCTGTTCGGCGAAAAGGCGAACAGCCAATAGTCGAGTCGAAAAATGAAAATTACTCCCAAGCCCTTAAGCCACTCCTCCAAGGCTCACATAAACAACATGTCACGAGCTCCTAGATAGAAAAATGTGGCTTGTGCTACTACACATTACATTTCACCATGCACACCAGTGTGAGTGTGGATCGGCTTTAGAAGTAGTGGGAGGGGCCACCCGCCCAAACCCACCGCAGCTCGCCAGTGTTTCTCGGGCTTACCGTTCTCCCTGGTGAGCCTGGGAAACGACCCGGCAGGTTGCACGGCTTGCCACAGAAGTGAGGATAGACGAGATTGTCCCTCCATACCTCTATGATCTAGGAGGCGGGGAACGAAGCCATGAAGCTATCAGCCATAAATCCGGTAATATTTTTTCACCGGCAAATCTGTTTCTCATAAAAAAGATCCGAGTGCTGGATCACTTTTAGGAGCAGGGGGTCTCCTCCTCCTCTTCCCCCCTTCTGCTCGGCAGTGTTTCTCAGGCTTACTGTTCTTACGGGCGAGGAAACGATCCAACGGTTTGTGTGGCTGGCCATGGAGGTGAACAGAAACCAGATCATCTCTGATCACCTCTATGATCTAGGAGGACGATGGCATCACTTCCGGTCTAGGGCAGAAGAAAAAAGGTGACAGGTACTCCGATGGGCTAGTGACAGGAACTCGGGGACTGTACCCAATGACGTTTCGATTATCTTCTTCAGGGATATGAATCGCCACTCTGAAATCTGATAACTCTACCATAATATAACACTCTTTATATGTAGGGATGAGCCGAACACCTCCCCGTTCGGTTCGCACCAGAACATGCGAACAGGCAAAAAATTAGTTTGAACACGCGAAAACCATTAAAGTCTATGGGACACGAACATGAATAATCAAAAGTGCTAATTTTAAAGGCTTATATGCAAGTTATTGTCATAAAAAGTGTTTGGCGACCCGGGTCCTGCCCCAGGAGACATCTATCAATGCAAACATTTTTTTTAAAAATGGCAGTTTTTTCGGGAGCAGTGATTTTAATAATGCTTAAAGTGAAACAATAAAAGTGTAATATTCCTTTAAATTTCGTACCTGGGGGGTGTCTATAGTATGCATGTAAAGTGGTGCATGTTTCCCGTGTTTAGAACAGTCTGACAGCAATATGACACTTCTAAAGGAAAAAAAGTCATTTAAAACAACTCACGGCTACAATGAATTGTGAGTCCCGGCAATACACATAAAAGTTCATTGATAAAAATGGCATGGGGATTTCCCCTCAGGGGAACCCTGAACCAAAATTAAAAAAAAATGTGTGGGGGCCCCCCTAAATTCCATACCAGACCCTTATCCGAGCAGGCAACCTGTCAGGACGTAGGAAAAGAGGGTGGACGAGAGAGCGCCCACCCTCCTGAACCATACCAGGCCACATGCCCTCAACATTGGGAGGGTGCTTTGGGGTAGCCCACCAAAGCACCTTGTCCCCATGTTGATGGGGAGAAGGGCCTCATCCCCACAACCCTTGCCCGGTGGTTGTGGTGGTCTGCGGGCAGGGGCCTTTTCGGAATCTGGAAGCCCCATTTAACAAGGGAACCCCCAGATCCCGGCCCCCCCTGTGTGAATTGGTAATGGGGTACAAATGTACCCCTACCATTTCACAAAAAAAGTGACAAAAAGGTTAAAAAAACACAAGAGACGGTTTTTGACAAGTCTTTTATTAATTTCTTCTTCTTTCCGCTTCTTCTTTCATCTTTGCGTAAACGGGTCACCCCGCCCCCTCTGACATCACAGGAAAAGCCATAGGGAAGTCCCCGTGTGTCAGAGGAGGGCACAGGGTGGCCCCGCCCTCCGTTATTTAAGAAGTGTCAGAAGAATCAAAGCGTCACATGGCTGAAGACTCCCACTGAGGCGGATCGTGAGGATGGAGCGGAGAAGAAGGATGGAGAAGAAGAAGTTGGAGGAACAAGAAGAACACCGAAGGAAGATGAAAGAAGAAGAAATGAATACTTGTCAAAAACCGTCTCTTGTGTTTTTTAACCTTTTTGTCACTTTTTTTTGTGAAATGGTAGGGGTACATATATATATATATATATATATGGTATATAATGTTTGGGGATATATATGTGTATATGTATATCTCTATACACACACACACACATATACACAGTATATAATGTTTGGGGGTTATAAGTAATTTTCTAGCAAAAAATACAGATTTTAACTTGTAAACAAAAAGTGTCAGAAAAGGGCGGGTCTAGGGGGGTCCATCCATAAAAAACGCGGCATAGCCGCTCTCCGGGTGAAAGTGCGTGTACATTCCTTCTGTGTGAATGGGGGGGAAAAGATGAATGTTACAGTCATTTCCCAGCCGTGCCGAATTCTGGCCCCGATTCCACAAAAACAATAATTTCCTATAATTGTCCGCAACATCAAGCGGCCATCATTTTTTTCTGAAAAACCTTAATCATAAAAATAGAGAACTAACACATTATGGCCACTAGATGGAGCCGATGATCATAGGAAATCACTGAAATAAAATAGGACCAATACTGGTCACGGCTGGGGGAATGCGCGTCACATTTGTTCTGGAATTTTATTGATAGGCGACTCCTATCCTCATATTGATTAGCGGTTCCAAATAAATAACTACTGCAGTAGGGAACAGACACAAAAGATACACTCCGCATCTTCCCAAATAACTCTTCTGTTTTATTATGACACAATTGAAGGTTTTTATACACATGATTACGTAGCGATCACATTAATATTACAATTGTACTTTTATGGTAACAAGGGGCGTAACATAGGCAGGCTAATTCTAATCAGGACTGGAAAGAATGCAAATATGTAATGAAAACTTTATTAGTGCCGTGTGCAATACATACAAAATACAATACAATTCTATACAGAACTTACACATTTCCTTTACACATTCATTCTACAAAGTTTTTAGAAACAGACCTGTAAGTGTTTGTGAAATCTTCCACCACAAAATGTACTCAGCCAATGAGAGGTAATGACTCCGTTTTTATTTTTTAAGTGGTGGGGTTAACGCGTTTCGTCCTGAAGGGCGACTTGAGAAAACAGACCTCTTGCTAAAGTTTACACCACAAAATGTACTCAGCCAATGAGAGGGAATGACTCCATTTTTATTTTAAAAGCCCCAGAGAACCTTTTAAGTGGTGGGGTTCACGTGTTTCGTCCTGGAAGACGACTTGAGAAAACAGACCTCTTACAAGAGTTTACAACACAAAATGTACTCAGCCAATGAGAGGTAATGACTCCATTTTTATTTTTCTCTTGCTATCAATGGCCGACACGGTACAACACTTCATCCATGTCTTTGGTGATCTCTGATCTCCTTATCAACTGTTTCTTCCATGATGAAGATCAGCCATGGAGTATATCTGAGGTGTATATCAGGGTGTGCTTCTTCCCCACATGTCCAGCAACATTCATATACAAGACATTTCCCGCACTCACTAATACACCTCGAGGGTTGTGTGGGACCCCTGATGTACAGGAAGACAGGACTTCAGTGAGGAACAATTCCCTCACTCAGGACAGGAACGTGGCTTCTCCCCTGTGTGAGATCTCTGATGTCTCGAAAGAGCGGTCTTATGTGAATAACATTTCCCGCACTTAGGACAGGAATACGGCTTTTCCCCTGTATGGAATACCTGATGATGGGAAAGGCTGGACTTTTGTGAAAAACATTTTCCGCACTCAGGACAGGAATACGGCTTCTCCCCCGTGTGAGATCTCTGATGTGTGGAAAGAGCAGACTTCTGTGAAAAACATTTCCCGCACTCAGGACAGGAATGCGGCTTCTCCCCTGTGTGCAATTTCTGATGTTTGTAAAGATCGCACCTCTGTGAAAAACATTTCCCGCACTCGGTACAGGAATATGGCTTTTCCCCCGTGTGAGATCTCTGATGTGTGGAAAGATGGGACTTCTTTAAAAAACATTTCCCACACTCAGGACAGGGATACGGCTTTTCCCCCGTGTGAGATCTCTGATGTGTGGAAAGAGCGGACTTCTTTAAAAAACTTTTCCCGCACTCAAGACAGGAATATAGATTTTCCCCCGTGTGCAATCTCTGATGATAGGAAAGATCACTGTTCTGTGAAAAATATTTCCCGCACTCAGTACAGCAATACGGCTTTTCCCCCGTGTGAGATCTCTGATGTCTGGAAAGATTGGACTTCTCTGTAAAACATTTCCCGCACTCAAGACAGGAATACGGCTTTTCCCCAGTGTGAGATCTCTGATGTGCAGAAAGAACTGACTTCTTTGTAAAACATTTCCCACACTCAGGACAGGAATACAGCTTTTCCCCTGTGTGCAATCTCTGATGATAGGAAAGATCAGTCTTATGTGAAAAACTTTTCCCGCACTCAGTACAGCAAAACAGCTTTTCGCCCGTGTGAGATCTCTGATGTCTGGAAACATGGGACTTCTCTGCAAAACATTTTCCGCACTCAGGACAGGAAAACGGCTTTTCCCCCATGTGAGATCTCTCATGTCTGGAAAGAGCGGTCTTATGTGAAAAACATTTCCCGCACTCAGGACAGGAATACGGCTTTTCCCCCGTATGCAATATCTGATGATGGGAAAGGCTGCACTTTTGTGAAAAACATTTCCCGCACTCAGGACAGGAATATGGCTTTTCCCCCGTGTGCAATTTCTGATGATGGGATAGGTTGGACTTTTGTGAAAAACATTTCCCGCACTCAGGACAGGAATACGGCTTTTCCCCCGTGTGAGATCTCTGATGTCCATTAAGTTTGGATTTATAATAGAAACCCTTCCTGGACTCAATACAGGGAAACCTCTTATCTGTTGGAAGGACGGCACCGCCCCGCACAGTCTGAGGTTCCTCAGGATAAGAGGAATACGATGGTCCGGCACCGTCCCGCACAGTCTGAGGTTCCTCAGGATAAGAGGAATACGATGGTCCGGCACCGTCCCGCACAGTCTGAGGTTCCTCGGGATAAGAGGAATACGATGGTCCGGCACCGTCCCGCACAGTCTGAGGTTCCTCGGGATAAGAGGAATACGATGGTCCGGCACCGTCCCGCACAGTCTGAGGTTCCTCGGGATAAGAGGAATACGATGGTGTGGCACCGTCCCGCACAGTCTGAGGTTCCTCGGGATAAGAGGAATACGATGGTCCGGCACCGTCCCGCACAGTCTGAGGTTCCTCGGGATAAGAGGAATACGATGGTCCGGCACCGTCCCGCACAGTCTGAGGTTCCTCAGGATAAGAGGAATACGATGGTCCGGCACCGTCCCGCACAGTCTGAGGTTCCTCAGGATAAGAGGAATACGATGGTCCGGCACCGTCCCGCACAGTCTGAGGTTCCTCAGGATAAGAGGAATACGATGGTCCGGCTCTGTCCCGCACAGTCTGAGGTTCCTCAGGATAAGAGGAATACGATGGTCCGGCACCGTCCCGCACAGTCTGAGGTTCCTCAGGATAAGAGGAATACGATGGTCCATCTACACTGTGTGGTGCCGGATGGACATTTGAGGTAGTCGGGTTTTCTCCTGGACTATACTGTGTGATGTCCTCATCTTCTACTTTACAGTCTGGAGACAAAGTGAGACAATCCTCTGAGGTTTTCCTCATCTCCCGTCCATCTACTAAAATAGAAATAAAAAGATTATTACTAGACACGAGCTGATTGGTTCCCCTAAACCAGGACTCCGCCCACATCAGGCAGCTTTGTCTCTGAGGATCTTACAATTCCCCCCTCAAGGTAACTAGTAAATGGGTCCTCTGATCTCCTACCAGTTCTATCTATCTCTCATTCTCCCCCTCCCACCCAATGTCTATCTATCTATCTGTAGGCACTATTGCGGGAAAGTGACCGGGCGGGGGGGTATGGGGATGGTTGGGGCTTTGTTTGCAGCCCCCCCCCCCCAAATAATGGAGCACCAGCTGCCACTGAAGACCCCCATCATTGGGTTACTGACTCCTCCCTCATTATCACTTTCTGTTTAAGGTTCCAAAGTTGGAGGATGTTATCACATTATTATCAACATGTAAAAGTCTGTGCTCCAATCAGATCATCAGATATAAAACGTCCAGCTGGTAGGAAATGGGTGTAACAAAAGAGAATACATATTATGTGTATATATAGCAGGGGGTGGAGGGGAGAGAGAGAAGTCAGGAGTATGTAATGTACAACATATTGTATATAGTGCAGGGGTCAGGAGTATGTAATGTACAACATAGAGTATATAGTGCAGGGGTCAGGACTCATAATATTGGTGGCTTAATGTTTACTGGAGACAAGTTGCAGAGGTCCCACCCCGCTGCCTCCCATCTCCTGAGACTGCACTCAGTGACTTGGGTCTGAGACTATACAGACATATCCCTCCACCCGGCACAGCCAGCAAATAACAGAGCAAGTAACCCCGGGAGAAATATTCTGTCTGAGATCTTGCTAGACCCGGGCATGGGGCAGAAGACTCAAGGTACATACCCCAGGTGCTTAGGCTGAGCAACCCCTATGGTGAAAATCAACATTTTGCTGCCAGCTGAACCCCAGAATCTCCATAAATCCAGTCTAGATACATAAATTGTGTCGGCAGCACAGAGAAGGAAGATTATCGGAGAGAAATACAGGAATACAGGATGGGGAACACAGCTCAGGAAAGTGACCAGGGGATTACAGGCTGATATCACCCAGTCCCCGCCCTACTCTGCACCAATCAGTGAGCAGTATGGGTGGAGGAATGGATTTAGTATTTGTAAGGAAACGTGGGAAGTGTAGAGTTACCCTTCAAGATTTAATAGTATTGTACAAATATGTTTTTCTGTAGAAACTCACTATAACTCTGTTTATCTCACACTCACACTTTCTCATAACAAGTTTACTGTTTTGTGCTTCTGTATACCAAAACATGCTGAGAACCTTGTCAGGGACAAATATTGCGTGAGACATTTTTAGGCCTGTTTTAAAAAGCAGAAACCTGCGTTTAAAAACGCGCGTTTTTCTGTGTTTTCATGTCGCGTTTAGTCGCGTTTAGCCGCGCTTGCGTCTATAAGCATTTGTAAAGATAACATCATATAGACCCTCCCCAAGCTCAGAAAGCATGTATTATTAACTATTTCTGCCATTTTGTTAGCAGCAGCAGCAGAGAGAGCCGTTGTACACTTGCATATGCCTCGCTTTCTGTGTTTTTTTTTGGAAATGGATCCCATATTGAATATATGTCAGGAAATGCTCCTGGTGTCGCTCTTGATGAAGCAGCAACATCGTCGCAAATTTGCATGAGAGGTCCAGAATCAGAGCTTGTCGATATTGGACCCATCCGTTGATGGCACAGCGAATGTCCTTTGGATATTTCACAAACATGTATACATCAGTGAGTATATACGCTCTATGAACTATCTAAACTAATTACGACATTTTAAACAATTTTTTCTAGTATTTTTTATGGTTTACCATCATATTTCTGAGTTTTCTGGTCAAAAAAATTGGGTTCCTTTAAAAAAGCTTATAAAACGCAAACGCGGCTAAACGCAGGTGCCTGCGTTTAGCTGCGTTTTGCATCTGAAACTTCGAAAAGCAAAGTGTCTGAACGCATTTTTTTGCTTCTGGAAAAACGAGGTTAAACGCAACTGCATAAAAACGGACTGTGTACATGGACACATAGGATAACATTGCATGCGTTCAGGTGCAGTTGAAAAAAGTGTCCAACTGCCTTTGAACGCGCGTTTAACTGCGTCTCGTGTGCATGGGGGGCCTTAGAGTAAATATGACGTCGAGTCTGAAGGAAGAAATATTATGAATCTTGCAGATCATTATTGATTGTATAACAAAATGCTAAAATGCTTGAATGTGATTGGTTGTTCAATTGCGTTCTTCCCCCTTTTTGATTATTGTACATGCTCTGTGAAGCGGGAAGTAAAAGTATTCTTTTATCAACCACACACGGTGTATGGTGTCTTTTTTGCCTGTCCGGGCAGACAAGGGGGGAAAAGGGCGAGAGTTTTCCATTGACCGTCAAAGTCCAGTTGAGGGAAAGAGGAGCTGATGCAGAGGGACATTACAGAAAACCTGTAAAAACAGATGGTACCAGAAGTGGGGTACATTACAGGTAAGCTTTCTTTAAAATTACTTTTTTAAAGTATTTTTGAACAGCTTACTCTGTCAATGTTATAACCCGTTGTATTATAGAACTCAAGGCATAATTGATTAATTTAATTAACTTGCCTGAGAGATAGGGACATTAAACAGGAATGCCTGCTGCCTAGGTGGGGCCAGGGTTCCTGGGGAATTCGCTCATAAATAGGGATGCCTGTCACCTAGGTGGGGCGCCAGGGTTCCAGGAGAATTATAGCACAGCTCACTCATAAATTGGGATAACTGACAAGTACCAGGATCCCAGAAATTGGGACAACTGACGAGGTGTACCAGGATCCCGGGTATTAATATAAAAGAACGATCCCAGGTATCAAAATATAGGGGACAAGGATACCTGCTAAAATTGCCCAGGATCCCTTCCCATATATTGTATTAAAAAAAATAAAACTAACAGTATTAATGACCCACCTGTGCTGATCTCTGTAGGAGTGTCCTCCTCTATAAATGTCCCCGTTATTCCATCCTCCTCCATAGACTGCTGATCATCCCTCACATACCTCTCTTCTTCTTCTTCTTCTGATTTAATTTCAAATTCTATATCGATTGGATCTCCACTCTAAACCAAGAAAATGAGAGAGAATATCAACTTTATAATATAAGCTTTATTATTGTGACATCATATATAAAAAATACACATCCTCTCCAAAAGTTCATGTTCTGGATTCTCCATCCCACCAACCTTGTAACAGTGGGGGATGGTGTGATCTTCCTGTGTGTAATCCCGGGAATACAGAGGACGGGGACATCTCTCTGGTGGGTTCCTGGTATTTGGTGGCTCCATCATATCCTTGTGTCCTTCTGAAAACTTCTCCATCACTCCATACTCCTCATCCTCCTCTTTATACTCTTCTTTAACATCAATATTATCATCCTCGAGGTTTCCACTCTGAATATATAATAAAACATTCATTGTAACAATCATGCTGTGTATAAATCAGAACTACCAATAATTGTTCCTCATCTACCTGATGATGGTGGGGGATGGTGTGACCTTCCTGTGTGGAATCCTGGGAATACAGAGGACGGGGACATCTCTCTGGTGGGTGGCTGTAGCTGGATGACTCCACCATGGTGTCCTGGTACAGATCTTTGTGTTCTTCCTCCATCACCCCATCCTCCTCTTTTATCTCTTCTTTCACCTCAAATTTAGGATCTCTCAGGTTTCCACTCTGAATATTAATTAAAAATGACATCAATGGTAACAATGCAGATAATGTACAGATCCTAATGATACTATCAGTGATTGTTCCTCATCTACCTGATGATGGTGGGGGATGGTGTGATCTTCCTGTGTGGGATCCCGGGAATACAGAGGACGGGGGGATCTCTCTGGTGGGTTCCCATTACTGGATCCATCTGTAGGAAACACACACACTGACTGAATACATTGTTTCTATGTGTTTATCAGATGATGGGGGATCTAGGTGGAGCCTCCGTACTGCTCTCTCCTTTACAATAAAGTCTCCTCTTACCCGGTGATGTGAGGGGCGGCTGATTCTCCATCATGACGTCCTTCCGAGCTCCGCCCACCTCTCCTCGATGATCTCTCGGGTGACTTCTAGAATCTTCTTTGTATTTCTCTATTCTATCAGGGAGGGAGGTGGAGGAAATGTGATGGTCATATGATCTCCAGACTTCACAGGAGGAAAACTCTAGATTTGAACACAAATAGTAAAATCAAATGACATTCCCAGAATCCTCCTCACCTCACTGGTCAGGTCTCTCGTTATTTAAACCCCACTTCATGCTGAGGTTTCTGATATTACATACAATGGAGGTTCAACAGCCCTACTTTGAAAGTGAGGAGGTCAGGGGCCGGCCCCCAACCTAAGAGCATCAGAAAAAAAGAGTCGGATAGAGAGATATTAGGAGGAGGAGCTGTGAGGTCAGTGTGATGTCATAGGATTCTCTAACTCTGATTGGAGGGAAAAAAGCTGTGGGGGTGCTGTGTGAGGTTTCTGTACACAGAATCATTTCTCCCGGGTGCGTCCTTCCCCTCCTAAACTGAAAGATGAACGGTGTCTTCGGGCTTTGCCAGGACACATCATATTCCCCATTCAGCTCTCCTTCCTCTCTGTAACATGTGCTTTCTACCAATCCTTCTGACAGTTGTGTCCTCTCTCCTTAATCCCTCTTTCCCTCACCCCTCTTCTCCACCCCACAGCCTGTATATATCACCCTCACTTCTGTCCTCTCCCTATTCCTGCACTCACCAACTCCTGATAATTCTAAACCCACATGCTAATAAAACCTCCAGGACGCTGAGGCATGTCCCTTCATATAAATCACACTCCCATATTACCTCCCCCACCCTTCTGCTTCTCCTAACCTCTGGAGATTAAACAACAAAACCCTGGGCCTCCATCATTTAACTGCCCAAATCTCCCATCACCCCCATGCCCTCTGGCAGCAGCTGCAATCCACACAATTTAGTTTCTACCCCTTTTCTTCCTCAAACCAGCCTTCCCTTCTCTTGCGCCCTTTGGAACGCCTGATCTGTCTGTAACAAACTCACTTCTGTCCATCACCTCTTTATCACTACTTGCTGTTACTGAAACCTGGCTTCATGAATCCGACACTGCTTCTCCTGCTTCCCTCGCCCATGATGGCCTTCTCTGGACTCACTCCCCCAGACCCAGTGGACAGAAGGGAGGTGGAGAGGGAATACTTCTAACCCCACATTTATTATTATTTCAGGTACTTATATAGCGCCGTCAATTTACGCAGCGTTTTACATATACATTGTACATTCACATCAGTCCCTACCCTCAAGGACCTTACAATCTAAGGTCCCTAACTCACATTCATACTAGGGCCAATTTACACAGGATCTAATTAACCTTTCTTGATGGCTTCTGTGCCTGGCTACCCTACTTTGTCTCTTCTGAAATCTCCACAATCATTCTCGATGACTTCAACATCCCTATTAATACTAATACTCCTGTTACTGTCCTTCACCCCTCTCCAATCCCTCCACTGTTTTCCATTCAGTGTCCTCCTCCCGTCTCTACCACTCCATCCACTGGTCTCCATTCAGTGTCCTCCTCCCCGCTCTACCACTCCCTCAACTGGTCTCCATTCAGTGTCCTCCTCCCCGCTCTACCAATCCCTCCACTGGTCTCCATTCAGTGTCCTCCTCCCCTCTCTACCACTCCCTCCACTGGTCTCCATTCAGTGTCCTCCTCCCGTCTCTACCACTCCATCCACTGGTCTCCATTCAGTGTCCTCCTCCCCGCTCTACCACTCCCTCCACTGGCCTCCATTCAGTGTCCTCCACCCCTCTCTACCAATCCTTCCACTGGTCTCCATTCAGTGTCCTCCTCCCCTCTCTGCCAATCCCTCCACTGGTCTCCATTCAGTGTCCTCCTCCCATCTCTACCAATCCCTCCACTGGTCTCCATTCAGTGTCCTTCTCCCCGCTCTACCAATCCCTCCACTGGCCTCCATTCAGTGTACCAATTAAATTCAAAATAGTAACAACAACTTACAAAGTCATTCAAAACTCGGCCCCCTGCTACATCACTAACCTAGTCTTACAATACCAACCTAATTGTTCTGTTCGTTCCTCCCAAGACCTCCAGTTAGCTCCCGTGGCACCTCCTCCCATACTCCTCTCCAGAGCATCTCCCATCCTCTGGAACTCCCTATCCCAATTTGTCTGACTATCTCCTACTCTGTGCACATTTAGACGATCCCTGAAAATCTTCTCTTCAGAGAAGCCTTCATACCCCCAACTAACAACTGGACTTCTATTTCCTCCATCAGCCCATCCCCCACAGTTATTACATTGATAGTCAGGTTGAAAAAAGACACAAGTCCATTTAGTTCAACCATAAAAAAAAAATCATACAATCCCATATACCCAATTCTATACCCACAGTTGATCCAGAAGAAGGCGGAAAAAAAAAACAGCAAAGCATGATCCAATTTGCTATAGCAGGGTAAAAAAATTCCTTCTTCATCCCAGAGAGGCAATCGGATTTCCCCGGATCAACTTTACCTATAAATGTCAGTACCCAGTTATATTCTGTACATTTAGGAAAGTATCCAGGCCTTTCTTAAAGCAATCTACTGATCTGGCCAGATCCACCTCTGGAGGGAGTCTATTCCACATTTTCACAGCTCTTACTGTGAAGAAACCTTTCCGTATTTGGAGATGAAATCTCTTTTCCTCCAGACCTAAAGAGTCCCCCCTTGTCCTCTGTGATCACCGTAAAGTGAATAACTCAACACCAAGTTCACTATATGGACCCCTTATATATTTATACATGTTGATCATATCCCCCCTTATTCTCCTCTTCTCAAGAGAGAATAAATTCAGTTCCTCTAATCTTTCCTCATAGCTGAGCTCCTCCATGCCTCTTATCAGTTTGGTTGCCCTTCTCTGTACTTTCTCCAGTTCCCCGATATCCTTTTTGTGACCTGGAACCCAAAACCGAACTGCATATTCCAGATGAGGTCTTACTAATGATTTGTACAGATGATGTCTCTCTCTCTGGAGTCCATCCCTCTCTTTTATACAAGAAAGGACTTTGCTCGCTTTGGAAACCGCAGCTTGACATTGCATGTTATTATTGAGATTATGATCTACCAAAACCCCCAGATCCTTCTCCACTATGGCTCCCCCCAGATCCTTCTCCACTATGGATCCCCCCAGATCCTTCTCCACTACGGATCCCCCCAGATCCTTCTCCACCACGGATCCCCCCAGATCCTTCTCCACCACGGATCCCCCCAGATCCTTCTCCACCACGGATCCCCCCAGATCCTTCTCCACCACGGATCCCCCCAGATCCTTCTCCACCACGGATCCCCCCAGATCCTTCTCCACCACGGATCCCCCCAGATCCTTCTCCACTACGGATCCCCCCACAGATCCTTCTCCACTACGGATCCCCCCACAGATCCTTCTCCACTACCGATCCCCCCCAGATCCTTCTCCACTACCAATCACCCCCAGATCCTTCGCCACTACCAATCCCCCCAGATCCTTCTCCACTACCAATCCCCCCAGATCCTTCTCCACCACGGATCCCCCCAGATCCTTCTCCACCACGGATCCCCCCATCCTTCTCCACCACGGATCCCCCCAGATCCCACCACACCCCCAGATCCTTCGGCCACATATCACAATCCCCCCAGATCCTTCTCCACTACCAATCCCCCCAGATCCTTCTCCACCACGGATCCCCCCAGATCCTTCTCCACCACGGATCCCCCCAGATCCTTCTCCACCACGGATCCCCCCAGATCCTTCTCCACCACGGATCCCCCCGATCCTTCTCCACCACGGATCCCCCCAGATCCTTCTCCACCACGGATCCCCCCAGATCCTTCTCCACCCCACCACGGATCCCCCCAGATCCTTCTCCAGATCCTTCTCCACCACGGATCCCCCCCAGATCCTTCTCCACCACACCATCCCCCCCCCCCCCCGGATCACCCCCCCCCCCAGATCCTTCTCCACCACGGATCCCCCCAGATCCTTCTCCACCACGGATCCCCCCAGATCCTTCTCCACTACGGATCCCCCCAGATCCTTCTCCACCACGGATCCCCCCAGATCCTTCTCCACCACGGATCCCCCCAGATCCTTCTCCACCACGGATCCCCCCAGATCCTTCTCCACCACGGATCCCCCCAGATCCTTCTCCACCACGGATCCCCCCAGATCCTTCTCCACCACGGATCCCCCCACAGATCCTTCTCCACCACGGATCCCCCCAGATCCTTCTCCACCACGGATCCCCCCAGATCCTTCTCCACCACGGATCCCCCCAGATCCTTCTCCACCACGGATCCCCCCAGATCCTTCTCCACCACGGATCCCCCCACAGATCCTTCTCCACTACGGATCCCCCCACAGATCCTTCTCCACTACCGATCCCCCCCAGATCCTTCTCCACTACGGATCCCCCCAGATCCTTCTCCACCACGGATCCCCCCAGATCCTTCTCCACCACGGATCCCCCCAGATCCTTCTCCACCACGGATCCCCCCCAGATCCTTCTCCACCACGGATCCACCCCAGATCCTTCTCCACCACAGATCCCCCCCAGATCCTTCTCCACCACGGATCCCCCAGATCCTTCACCACGGATCCCCCAGATCCTTCTCCACTATGGATCCCCCCAGATCCTTCTCCACTATGGATCCCCCCAGATCCTTCTCCACTATGGATCCCCCCAGATCCTTCTCCACTATGGATCCCCCCAGATCCTTCTCCACTATGGATCCCCCCAGATCCTTCTCCACCAATGACTCCCCCAATTGTACCCCCCTAGTATGTATAATGCATGTATATTTTTAGCCCCCAAGTGCATAACTTTACATTTATCAACATTAAACCTCATCTGCCACATAGTTGCCCAATTAGACAGAGCATTGAGGTCGGCTTGTAAATTGGAGACCTCCTGTAAGGACGTTATTCCACTGCATAGCTTGGTGTCATCTGCAAAGACAGAAATGTTACTTTTAATCCCAGACCCAATATCATTTATAAAGATATTAAAAAGTAAGGGTCCCAGCACTGAACCTTGGGGTACACCACCTTTTGTATCTTCTTAGATTGTAAGCTCTAATGATCAGGGCCCTCTGATTCCTCCTGTATTATATTGTATTGTAACTGTACTGTCTGCCCTCATGTTGTGCAAACTGTTGGCTCAATATAAATCCTGTATAACAATAATATATGTGTGTATCATCATCTGCTGGAGATAAAAGACGTCACAGTGACTATGGAGGAAGAGGACAGACATGACGGGGGGTTACTGGGTGTAAATAGAAAATAAGATCTTATTACCTCCTCTGCTGCTACTTCCAAAAATGTCTCCTGTGTTATTCTTACCTCATGGAACTTCCTGTCTTTATCTAACATCACTTCCTGTTTGTCCCTAACATCACTTCCTGTATTTACCTCTGACATCACTTCCTGTCTTCCATAGAGACTTTCTGTCTAGGTAGAAGTGAGAAGATCACCACCGTGTGGAGCTCAGAGGAACTGCAGATCCAAGAAACGTCTCGTAGTGTGAACACGGCCTTGTGCTGTGTGTGTATGTACTGTATATCCTTATAGATGTGTAGTGCTCCCCCGCAGGAGCCACTGATGATAACTGGTTCTTTACCATACAGTACAGAGGCCACCAGTCACCCAAGTAACTGTCCATTCACTCCGGCTCCTATAAACAGTCTCAGGGTTTGTCTTTTTGTAATGAATTGCTGGTAGAACTCGGGGTTTGGGATACTCCAAAACTGCTACCAACATTAACCCCTTGCCTACCAGGCAATTTCACCCCCTTCCTGCCCAGGCCAATATTCAGCTTTCAGCGCTGTCACACTTTGAATGACAATTGCGCGGTCATGTAACACTGTACCCATATGACATTGTTATCACACAAATAGTGCTTTCTTTTTTCATAGTTTGATAAAAAAAATCCAAACAGGTAATTTTTCTCCTTCACTGATGGGCTAATGGGCACTGATAGGCGACACTGATGGGCACTGATTGTCAGCTGCACTTATAGGCAGCACTAATGGGCACTGATAAGTGGGACTGATAGGCAGCACTGATAGGTGATACTGATGAGGGGGCACTGATTGGCATCACTGATGAGCACCGATTGACAGCACTGATGGGCACTGATTGACAGGACTGGTGGGCACTGATTGGTAGCACTGGTGGGCACTGTTGAGACTGCACGGATAATCAGGATACCGATAATCAGTGCCCTGTTTATCAGTGCCAATGTCCCTTTCACACAAACCAGTTATCGTCTCTCCTCTCCACACGCTGTCTGCATGAGGAAAGGAATGCCGATAATCGGCTTGTTTACATCCATGTTTAGCTGTGATTGGACGCAGATGATCACGTGGTAAAGAGTCACTGATTGGCTCACCCTGATCCGTGATCATCTGTGTCCGGAGGACGCATCGATCACACAGCGCACCACCAGCGCGCCGCAGCAGTGATCATCTGCGTCCAATCACAGCTAAACATGGATGTAAACAAGCCGGCGTAATCACAGGAGGACGTCATATGACGGCATTCCAGAACTCGCCGGCCGCACTGTAGCTGTCATTCGGCTATATGTGGGGGTCTGAGGAGGAGGAGAGAGGTATGGGGAGTGATCTGAGGAGGAGAGAGGTATGGGGAGTGATCTGAGGAGGAGGGGGGGTCGGAGAAGGACAGAGGGATCTAAGGAGGAGAGAAGAAGTCTGGCGGAGGCCTGAGGAGGAGAGAGAATGTCTAGGAAGGGTCTGAGGAGGAGAGAGGATGTCTAGAGAGGGTCTGAGGAGGAGAGAGAATGTCTAGGGAGGGTCTGAGGAAAAAGAGGAGGTCTAGGGAGGGTCTGAGGAGGAGTGAGAATGTCTAGGAAGGGTCTGAGGAGGAGAGAGGCGGTCAAGGAAGGGTCTGAGGAGGTCTAGGGAGGGTCTGAGGAGGAGAGAGAATGTCTTGGAAGGATCTGAGGAGGAGAGAGGAGGTCTAGGGAGGGTCTGAGGAGGAGAGAGGATGTCTAGGGAGGGTCTGAGGAGGAGAGAGGAGGTCTAGGAAGGGTCTGAGGAGGAGAGAGAATGTCTAGGAAGGGTCTGAGGAGGAGAGAGGAGATCTAGGAAGGGTTTGAGGAGGAGAGAGGAGGTCTAGGAGGGGTCAGAGGAGGAGAGAGGAGGAGAGGGGAGTTCTGGAGGGGGGGGGGGGGGTGTCTGAGAAGATGGGAGTACTCCATATTCCCATCGCACACGTTCCTGGAAAAGCTCTGACGGGTTTGGGTGCTGCAGCAACAACCAGCTGGGAACTGGTTCAGAAGTCACAAGGAAATGTTTCCCAGCACAGAATGGATCAACAAGGAAGCGTCCAAGCGAATTGTTTAATCCATGATGACATCAGTAGTGCGCACTACTCTTGTGATGTGATCCATGCATGAAACAACTCGCTTGGACGCTTCCTTGTTGATCCATTCTGTGCTGGGAAACATTTTCCTTGAGAAGATGGCAGCTCTGGGGCTGAATTTCCCGCCTTGAACTCACAGATCATCTGGAATTTAGAGACATCTTCTTCTCCCCCTCTCCAGTCATGTGCCACCACGCCTCTGTAGGTCAGGGGGATGCTAAATGTATAAGAAGGATGGAGATCTCCACTTTCCTTTTAGAACCTCTACCGGGACAAAACACGTAGGGGCAGAATTTTGGCGCTGACGTCCCCAAGCATGTGTGCCATGATGAGCGGCATGCTATATTGTACTTGCGATTGAATACATTCTCTTTGTGTGTGCATGGAGATTTAATGAAAGATCCTCTTCTTATTGGTTGTAACAGTGAAGTGAAGACATTCCAGACAAAGTCCTGTTTGTGGTCGGAGGTACATGGTGACCCTTGTCCTACTTGTCCAATATGCTGGACTATATATAAAGTCCAAGCTTCATCCATCACGGTGGGAATACCCTCAAGGACTGGGTTCCATAGCGATGGACCACCACCCTGGACCTCTACAGCAACCTGCAGCTAACTTGAGTTGTATCAAATGCCAGTGTGAGCGCCCCACGCAGGATCCAGTGCCTGAAGCAACATTACAGGCCGTCTTCCCAGCATGGGGTCCGGGTACGACTCCCAACTGAGGTCCCTCCAATCCCGACACACTTCTTCTGTATAGGTGTTAGAAGACGGCGAGGTGTTGATCGAATGATTCAAATAAAACTACAAATAAGAAACCAGTAAAGCTGATTTCTCCGTGAGGGAGAAAAGGTCCATCACCTTCAGACGCCAACATAAAACTCACTGAGTGGGGGGGAGGGTTACAGGGAAGGTGACCCAGAAGGGGGCGTGTCCTCAAAAAGCGTGTCCAATCTCATTCCAATACCTTTAATGTACTAAAAGTTCTGCTTCATAAACTGTTGTGCCACCATCATCAGACACCAAACATCGGAACTACCACCAATTCTATTCTCCGGGGGCCTTTGCCTACAGAAAATATATGTTTTGGGGGTTTTAGCGAATCTTCAGGCCCAAATTGTGTATTTAACATGAATGGGGAAAAAAATTATGCAAAAACAGCTCTGACAGAGAAAGGGTTAATGTGAGCGAGATGGGATCTCTCTCCTGTGGTCACACTGAAAATATTAGAGCTCCCCCTAGCTGCGGCCTGGTAATAACATTGCTGGGAGGTCTATTCATCGAGCTGCTTCATACTTCCCATCTTTATATAAACGTCTCCTGACATTTAGGGGTCTATTCATGAAAGAAAAAATGGAAGGGCCCAATGAAAGCGTGTGTAATATTCATCTCTGTGAATTGGGGTAACACATGAATGTGATTAGGCCCTTTGCTATGCTGTTTGAATGTTTTCCTCTGATTTAAAAAGGAGAATGTTGCATTTGGCCACTAGATGGAGCTAATTCCTATGATACTTAGTGCCACATAATAGCCAAATGCAGTTTTCTCTGTATTACATTAATGGTTGGTATAATATTGCTGGTTTAATTATCTTAAGTCCTTTAATGTGACAAACATTCGCCCAGCTATTCCAAATTCTGGCCTTATGTTCATTAACACAGCAATTTCTTACGACCGACATCTCAATTATGGGGCAATAATGCGGTATTAATACTGCAGTGCCACATTATTGCCACTAGATGGAGCCGATGATCATAGGAAATCACTGAAATAAAATAGGACCAATACTGGTCACGGCTGGGGGAATGCGCGTCACATTTGTTCTGGAATTTTATTGATAGGCGACTCCTATCCTCATATTGATTAGCGGTTCCAAATAAATAACTACTGCAGTAGGGAACAGACACAAAAGATACACTCCGCATCTTCCCAAATAACTCTTCTGTTTTATTATGACACAATTGAAGGTTTTTATACACATGATTACGTAGCGATCACATTAATATTACAATTGTACTTTTATGGTAACAAGGGGCGTAACATAGGCAGGCTAATTCTAATCAGGACTGGAAAGAATGCAAACATGTAATGAAAACTTTATTAGTGCCGTGTGCAATACATACAAAATACAACACAATTCTATACAGAACTTACACATTTCCTTTACACATTCATTCTACAAAGTTTTTAGAAACAGACCTGTAAGTGTTTGTGAAACCTTCCACCACAAAATGTACTCAGCCAATGAGAGGTAATGACTCCATTTTTATTTTAAAAGCCCCAGAGGGTTGCCTTTTAAGTGGTGGGGTTAACGCGTTTCGTCCTGGAAGAGGACTTGAGAAAACAGACCTCTTACAAGAGTTTACACCACAAAATGTACTCAGCCAATGAGAGGTAATGACTCCATTTTTATTTTTCTCCTGCTATCAATGGCCGACACGGTACAACACTTCATCCATGTCTTTGGTGATCTCTCATCTCCTTATCAACAGTTTCTTCCATGATGGAGATCAGCCATGGAGTATATCTGAGGTGTATATCAGGGTGTGCTTCTTCCCCACATGTCCAGTAACATTCATATACAAGACATTTCCTGCACTCACTAATACACCTCGAGGGTTGTGTGGGACCCCTGATGTACAGGAAGACAGGACTTCAGTGAGGAACAATTCCCTCACTCAGGACAGGAATACGGCTTCTCCCCCATGTGAGATCTCTGATGGTTGGAAAGAGTGGACTTCTTTGAAAAACATTTCTCGCACTCAGGACAAGAATACGGCTTTTCCCCTGTGTGAGATCTCTGATGTGTGGAAAGATGGGACTTCTGTGAAAAACATTTCCCGCACTCAGGACAGGAATATGGCTTTTCCCCCGTGTGCAATTTCTGATGATGGGAAAGATAGGACTTCTGTGAAAAACATTTCCCACACTCAGGACAGGAATACGGCTTTTCCCCAGTGTGCAATTTCTGATGATAAATAAAACTGGACTTCTGTGAAAAACATTTCCCGCACTCAAGACAGGAAAACGGCTTCTCCCCCGTGTGCAATTTTTGATGACGGGAAAGATGGGACTTCTGTGAAAAACATTTCCCACACTCAGGGCAGGAATACGGCTTTTCCCCAGTGTGCAATTTCTGATGATAAATAAAACTGGACTTCTGTGAAAAACATTTCCCGCACTCAGGACAAAAATACGGCTTCTCACCCGTGTGCAATCGCTGATGTGTGGTAAGATTGGACTTCCCTGAAAAACATTTCCCGCACTCAGGACAGGAATACGGCTTTTCCCCCGTGTGAGATCTCTGATGTCTGAATAGACTGGACCTCCGTGAAAATTTTTTTACGCACATTGGACAGGAAAACGGCTTCTCCCCTGTGTGCACACTCTGATGTGTGGTAAAACTGGACTTCTGTGAAAAACATTTCCCGCACTCAGGACAGGAATATGGCTTTTCCCCCGTGTGCACTTTCTGATGATCGAAAAGACTGGACTTCACTGAAAAACATTTCCCGCACTCAGGACAGGAATGTGGCTTCACACCTGTATGAATTTTTTTATGCATATTAAGACTAGACTTAGAATTTAAACGCTTCCCGCACTCAGTACAGGAAAAGCTCTTATCTGTTGGAAGGACGGCACCGTCCCGCACAGTCTGAGGTTCCTCGGGATAAGAGGAATACGATGGTCCGGCACCGTCCTGCACAGTCTGAGGTTCCTCAGGATAAGAGGAATACGATGGTCCGGCACCGTCCCGCACAGTCTGAGGTTCCTCAGGATAAGAGGAATACGATGGTCCGGCACCGTCCCGCACAGTCTGAGGTTCCTCAGGATAAGAGGAATACGATGGTCCGGCACCGTCCCGCACAGTCTGAGGTTCCTCAGGATAAGAGGAATATGATGGTCCATCTACACTGTGTGGTGCCGGATGGACATTTGAGGTAGTCGGGTTTTCTCCTGGACTATACTGTGTGATGTCCTCATCTTCTACTTTACAGTCTGGAGACAAAGTGAGACAATCCTCTGAGGTTTTCCTCATCTCCCGTCCATCTACTAAAATAGAAACACACAGATTATTACTAGACATGAGCTGATTGGTTCCCCTAAACCAGGACTCCGCCCACATCAGGCAGCTTTGTCTCTGAGGATCTTACAATTCCCCCCTCAAGGTAACTAGTAAATGGGTCCTCTGATCAGGTCTGGCGGAGGTGCCCAGCTGGGGTATCCAAGATCTGTCACAGTCAGAGAGTGAGGAAACAACGAGAACTGTCTTTTATAGGAGTGACAGTGATGAGGGGGATTATAGGACGAGTGTCCCCACCCGGACATGAGACAGTAGACCCAAGGTACATACCCCAGGTGCCTGGGTCAAGCAGCTGCTATGGTGAAAATCAACATTTTTCTGCCAGCTGATCCCCAGAATCTCCATAAATCCAGTCTAGATACATAAATTGTGTCGGCAGCACAGAGAAGGAAGATTATCCGAGAGAAATACAAGAATACAGGACGGGGAACACAGCTCAGGAAAGTGACCAGGGGATTACAGGCTGATATCACCCAGTCCCCGCCCTACTCTGGACCAATCAGTGAGCAGTATGGGTGGAGGAATGTATTTAGTGTTAATGACCCACCTGTGCTGATCTCTGTAGGAGTGTCCTCCTCTATAAATGTCCCCGTTATTCCATCCTCCTCCATAGACTGCTGATCATCCCTCACATACCTCTCTTCTTCTTCTTCTGATTTAACCTCAAATTCTATATCGATTGGATCTCCACTCTAAACCAAGAAAATGAGAGAAAATATCATCTGTAAGATATAAGCTTTATTATTGTGACATCATATATAAAATCCTCTACACAAGTCCACGTTCTAGATTCTCCATCCCACCAACCTTGCAATATTGAGGGATGGTGTGATCTTCCTGTGTGGGATTCCGGGAATACAGAGGACGGGGACATCTCTCTGGTGGGTTCCTGGTATTTGGTGGCTCCATCATATCCTTGTGTCCATCTGAAAACTTCTTCATCACTCCATACTCCTCATCCTCCTCTTTATACTCTTCTTTAACATCAATATTATCATCCCCGAGGTTTCCACTCTGAATATATAATAAAACATTTATTGTAACAAATACACTTCTGTATAAATTATAACTTCCAACAATCTTTGATGACGGTGAGGGATGGTTTTGACCTACCTGATGATGGTGGGGGATGGTGTGACCTTCCTGTGTGGAATACAGAGGACGGGGACATCTCTCTGGTGGGTTCCCATTACTGGATCCATCTGTAGGAAACACACACACTGACTGAATACATTGTTTCTATGTGTTTATCAGATGATGGGGGATCTAGGTGGAGCCTCCGTACTGCTCTCTCCTTTACAATAAAGTCTCCTCTTACCCGGTGATGTGAGGGGCGGCTGATTGTCCATCATGACGTCCTTCCGAGCTCCGCCCACCTCTCCTGTCAGCGGCTCGATGATCTCTCTGGTGACTTCTAGAATCTTCTTTGTATTTCTCTATTCTATCAGGGAGGGAGGTGGAGGCAATGTGATGGTCATATGATCTCCAGACTTCACAGGAGGAAAACTCTAGATTTGAACACAAATAGTAAAATCAAATGACATTCCCAGAATCCTCCTCACCTCACTGGTCAGGTCTCTCTTTATTTAAACCCCACTTCATGCTGAGGTTTCTGATATTACATACAATGGAGGTCCAACAGCCCTACTTTGAAAGTGAGGAGGTCAGGGGCCGGCCCACATCCTAAGAGCATCAGAAAAAAGAGTCGGATAGAGGGAAATTAGGAGGAGGAGCTGTAAGGTCAGTGTGATGTCATAGGATTCTCTAACTCTGATTGGAGGGACATTGGGAGGAGGAGCTGTGGGGGTGCTGTGTGAGGTTTCTGTACACAAAATCATTTCTCCCGGGTGCGTCCCTCCTCTCCTAAACTGAAAGATGATCTTTGTCTTTGGGCTTTGCCAGGACACATCATATTCCTCTGATCTCCGTGTACTCCGGAGACTTTACTGATTACATTTTAGGATGAATATCTGAGGATCATTATGGGAAAAAAAACTCCAGTGCTTCCTGTAGTGTGGGCTCCGTTATGCACACTGATATTCTCCTGTCGATACTCGCCAGTTTACCAGTCAGTGTACCCACCACTGTACCAGCCACTGTACCAGTCAGTGTATCCACCACTGTACCAGTGTACTAGCCAGTGATACCCACCAGCAGTACCCACCAGTGATACTCGTCAGCAGTACCAGCTCTGGAGGACAACCAGCAGCAGCCACCACCCATACCCGCTTGGGCAACAGCGGCAGCCAGCGATACCTGCAGGAATCTTGAGGAAGAAGTGAGGATTGAGGTCAGTTGTGGTGCAGGTAAACCGCAATGCATCAGTGGGAAAGCTGCCTTAGGCCCCTCTCACACGTCGGTCCGATCAGGTCCCTCTGTCTGTTTTTCACGTGGACCCAATTGGACCCTCCATTCACCTCTATAGAGCGGCAGATGTAAATGGACTTGTGTCCGTTTACCCCCGCCTATCTCCGATCCGATCTACTTAGAAAAACTGAAGGGGATCCGTCCCCTTCTGTCTGGGCAGATCGGAGGGCCCATAGAGTAGATCGGGCTGTGTCCGTGTCTGCTCTGCATATGCAGAGCAGACACGGACCTGTCATGTGCCCCGCTAACCTGTTACCAATTCGCTAAAGTGGCCCTTGTTCCTCAAAAGTTTGGGCACCCCTGGTTTAAAGGTTGCATTGTCATGTTTTTACTGGTTAAACGTCTTATCTATGCCAATATCCCCAAGAGGGGAATGTCCTCCTGGGGGGCATAAAGCATGTGTCTGGGTTTCAATGAAAAGTTATTCCTTTGGTTTTATCTCAACATCTTGTCTGCGTATGATGCTTGGGGCAAAGGGCTTGTATTATCTACTGGTCTGCTTGAAGGTTCTAGAGGGCAGGAGGCACCCAGTTGTGGTGCCAGGCCGACACATTCTCTCTTAAACATGCACTAGTCACCCCCATACTTAAAAAGCCCTTACTGGACCCCACCATTCCTAACAACCTACGCCCAATGTCCCTGCTCCCCTTTTCCTCCAAACTGCTTGAACATCTGGTCTACAACCGACTGAGCGACCATCTCACTGAGAATAACCTTCTAGATCCCCTTTGATCTGCATTTCACTCTCCACAGAAACTGTTCTCCTAAAACTCACAATTGATCTACTAACGGCTTCCATTCAGTGTCCTTCACCCCTCTCTGCCAATCCCTCCACTGGCTTCCATTCAGTGTCCTCCACCCCTCTCTGCCAATCCCTCCACTGGCCTCCATTCAGTGCCCTCCACCCCTCTCTGCCAATCCCTCCACTGGCCTCCATTCAGTGTCCTCCACCCCCCTCTGTGCCAATCCCACCACTGGTCTCCATTCAGTGCCCTCCACCCCTCTCTGCCAATCCCTCCACTGGTCTCCATTCAGTGCCCTCCACCCCTCTCTGCCAATCCCTCCACTGGCCTCCATTCAGTGTCCTCCACCCCCCTCTGTGCCAATTCCTCCACTGGCCTCCATTCAGTGTCCTCCACCCCTCTCTGCCAATCCTTCCACTGGCCTCCATTCAGTGCCCTCCACTCCTCTCTGCCAATCCCTCCACTGGTCTCCATTCAGTGCCCTCCACCCCTCTCTGCCAATCCCTCCACTGGCCTCCATTCAGTGTCCTCCACCCCCCTCTGTGCCAATTCCTCCACTGGCCTCCATTCAGTGTCCTCCACCCCTCTCTGCCAATCCCTCCACCGGCCTCCATTCAGTGTCCTCCACCCCTCTCTGCCAATCCCTCCACTGGTCTCCATTCAGTGCCCTCCCCCCCTCTCTGCCAATCCCTCCACTGGTCTTCATTCAGTGTCCTCCACCCCTCTCTGCCAATCCCTACACTGGCTTCCGCTCACCCAACCAATTCAATTCAAAATAGTATCAACAAAGTCATCTACGACTAGGCCCCCAACTACATTACTAACCTAGTGTCACAACACCAACCAAATTGTTTTATTTATTCCTCCCTATACCTCCTGTTAGCTCCTGGGTCACCCCCCCCCCCCCACCCATACTCATCTCCAGAACTTCTCCAGAGTCTCTCCAATCCTCTGGAACTCTTTATCCCAATTTGTATGACTATCTCTTACTCTGTGCACATTTAGATGATCCCTGAAAACTCTTCTCTTTAGAGAAGTCTTCATACCCCCAACTAACAACTGGACTTCTATTTCCTCCATCAGCCCATCCCCCACAGTTATTACCTTTTGTATCCAATTAAATTGTAAGCTCTAAGGAGCAGAGCCCTCTGATTCCTCATGTATTATATTGTATTGTAACTACTGTCTGCCCCCATGTTGTGCACAATATAAATCCTGTATAGTATTAATAATATATGTGTGTATCATCATCTGCTAGAGATAAAAGACGTCACAGTGACTATGGAGGAAGAGGACGGACATGACGGGGGGGGTTACTGGGTGTAAATAGAAAATGAGATCTTATTACCTCCCCTACTGCCACTTCTAGCGATCGCTCCTCTCTACTTCCTCCCAACTCACCTCTCACCCGGAACTTCCTATTTATGCCTGACATCACTTCCTGTCTTCCATAGAGACTTCCTGTCTGGATAGGAGTGAGATCACCACCTTGTGGAGCTCAGAGGAACTGCAGCTCAGAGAAACGTCTCTTAGTTAGTGTGAACACGGCCTTGTGCTGTGTGTGTACGTACTGTATATCCTTATAGAGGTGTAGTGCTCCCCCCGCAGGAGCCACTGATGATAACTGGTTCTTTCCCAAACAGTACAGAGGCTCACCCCAGCAACTGTCCGTTCACTCCGACTCCAATAAACAGTCTCAGGGTTTGTCTTTTTGTAATGAATTGCTTGTAGAACTCGGGGTTTGGGATACTCCAAAACTGCTACCAACATTAACCTCTTACCTACGGGCACTTTTACCCCCTTCCTGCCCAGGACAATTTTCAGCTTTGAACACTGTACACATGGCATTTTTATAATTTTTAATCACACAAATAGATATTTCTTTTGGTCGTATTTAATCATCATTGGGGCTTTGTTTTTGTTGCTAAATAAAGAAAAAAAGATTGAAAATTTTGAAAAAAAAAAAACTAAATTTTTCAGTTTGTTAAAAAAAAATTCCAAACAGATAATTTTTCTCCTTCACTGATGGGCACTGATAGGCGACACTCATGAGCAATGATAGGTGACACTGATAGGTGGCATTGATAGGTGACATTGATGGGCATTGATAGGTGACACTGATGGGCATTGATAGGTGGCACTAATTGTCAGCTGCACTGATAGGCAGCACTGATGGGCGGCAATGATAGGTGACACTGATTGGCATCACTAATAAACACTGATTGGCAGCACTGATTGGCAGCCCTGATGGGCACTGTTGAAGCTGCACTGATAATCAGTGCCCTGTTTATCAGTGACGATGTCCCTTTCACATAAGCCAGTTATTGTCTCTCCTCTCTTCACACTGTTAGCATGAGGAAAGGAATGGCGATAACTGGCTTGTGTTTACATGCATGATCAGCTGTGATTGGACACATCTGATCACGTGGTAAAGAGCCCGATCTGTGAGTAGAGGAGAGCTGATAAGCGGCTCTCCAGACAGGGAAGGTCTGCGCTGATAATCAGCACATTGAATTTCAGTGCAGACCCATCAAGGATGCCCACAAGTGCCCACCAGGGATGCCAACCAGTGCTCATCAAGGATGGCAATCAGTACCCATCAGTCATGCCTGTCAGTGTCCCCTCATCAGTGCTGCCTATTAGTGCCCATCAGTGCCGCCCATCATTGCCACCCATCAGTGCCGCCTATCAGTGCCCATCAGTGCTGCATATTAGTGCCTCATCATCACTGCCACCTCATCAGGGCAGCCTCATCAGTGCCCATCAGCGAAGGAGAAAACTTACTTATTTACAAAATTTTATAACATAAACAAAAAAACTATTTTTACTAACAAATGCCAGTGTGAGCGCCCCACACAGGATCCAGTGCCTGAAGCAACATTACAGGCTGTCTTCATGGTGCGGGTTCCAGGTACCGCTCCCAACTGAGGTTGCCCTAATCCAGACACACTGCTTCTGTATAGGTGTTAGAAGACGGCGAGGTGTTGATCAAAAAATTATTCAAATAAAACTACAAATAAGAAACCAGAGAAGCTGATTTCTCCGTGAGGGAGAAGAGGTCCTTCACCTTCAGACACCAGCAGAAAACTGAAGACTCACTGAGTGGGGGGGAGGGGTTACAGGGAAGGTGCCCCAGAGGGGGAGTGTCCTCAAAAACCCGCCAGTGTCGAATCTCATTCCAATACCTTTAATGTGCTTTTTTTTTTTTAAGTTATGCTTCAAAAACTGTTGTGCTACCATCATCAGATACAAAACATCGGAACTACCACCATTGTATTCTCCGGGGCTTTTGCCTACAGGAAATATATGTTTGGGGGTTTTAGTGAATCTTCAGGCCCAAATAGTGCATTTAACATGTGGGCGGAAAAAAATGCAAAAGCAGCTCTGACAGAGAAAGAGTTAATGTGAGCGAGATGGAATCACTCCCCTGTGGTCACACTCTAAACCAGTGGTTCTCAACCTGGGGGACGGGGACCCCCTCAGGGGTCAGATAAAGATTTGCCAGGGGTCCTCGAATCCTGGGCTGTTCCTGAAGCCCACACCGCTCTCCCAACCTTTTTGTGGCTGCCCAGCAGGGCTGTCCCTGGAGCCTGTGGCCGCCCACTCAGCCTCTTTGCAGACGCCCATTCAGTTCACGGTATAGACTCTGGGCAGACACTAGAGGTCAGCTGACTGGTGAGGAATGTGAAGTGGGAGGGGCTGGCTCATTGGCAGCCCGTCCATAGGAGGCGCCGCCACCCCCCCGCTTATCAACTATACATTACTATTGTGTGCATTAGGTGGCCGGCGGCGGCAGCACCCCCCCCCCACACTTATCAACTATACAGTACTATTGTGTGCATTAGGTTGCAGGCGGCAGAACCCCCCCGTACAGTACTATTTTACTTAAGGTGGTCGTTGGCATCCCCCCCGCTTATTAAATATTTTACTATCGGTAAAACAATCACCACCCCCGCTTATCAACTATCATCAAGTTTCATTTTCGGTGCCCATTTAGTGTATGTATTGTATACTGCATATAATTTGTATATATACTATATACTGTTTATATTACGCAGTACATAATGACAACGCTTTGCATAATGCTAATTATAATTACTGCTGCATTTTCCATTTTGTCTCATGAGCCATTTTACTGGTAGACACAGAATTGACCAATGGGGTCTGCATGCCACAGCTCTATCGATGCACATGGAACAGCACCACACATTGCACTGGAAGAACCTGGGCATCACACGTGTACTCAATGTAGATTTTTGGACACAGTTTCTAGGACATTAAAAATAATATATATTTACACTGTATACATTTTATATATATATATACATATATATATATAATCACTAGCGTCCGTGCAGCCTGGTATATGATGTGCAGAGCCCGGTGTATAATGTGCAGCCTGGTAAATGATGTGCAGAGCCCTGTGTATAATGTACAGCCTGATATATGATGTGCAGAGCCCGGTGTATTATGTGCAGCCTGGTATATGATGTGCAGAGCTCTGTGTATAATGTGCAGCCTGGTATATGATGTTTAGAGCCCTGTGTATAATGTGCAGCCTGATATATGATGTGCAGAGCCCAGTGTATAATGTGCAGCCTAGTATATGATGTGCAGAGCTCTGTGTATAATGTGCAGCCTGGTATATGATGTGCAGAGCTCTGTGTATAATGGGCAGCCTGGTATATGACGTGCAGAGCACGGTGTATAATGTGCAGCCAGGTAGACACAGAATTGACCAATGGGGTCTGCATGCCACAGCTCTATCGATGCACATGGAACAGCATCACACATTGCACTGGAAGAACCTGGGCATCACACGTGTACTCAATGTAGATTTTTGGACACAGTTTCTAGGACATTAAAAATAATATATATTTACACTGTATACATTTTATATATATATATACATATATATATATATATATATAATCACTAGCGTCCGTGCAGCCTGGTATATGATGTGCAGAGCCCGGTGTATAATGTGCAGCCTGGTAAATGATGTGCAGAGCCCTGTGTATAATGTACAGCCTGATATATGATGCGCAGAGCCCGGTGTATTATGTGCAGCCTGGTATATGATGTGCAGAGCTCTGTGTATAATGTGCAGCCTGGTATATGATGTTTAGAGCCCTGTGTATAATGTGCAGCCTGGTATATGATGTGCAGAGCCCAGTGTATAATGTGCAGCCTGATATATGATGTGCAGAGCCCTGTGTATAATGTGCAGCCTGGTATATGATGTGCAGAGCCCTGTGTATAATGTGCAGCCTGTTATATGATGTGCAGAGCCCTGTGTATAATGTGCAGCCTGGTATATGATGTGCAGAGCCCGGTGTATAATGTGCAGCCTGGTATATGATGTGCAGAGCCCGGTGTATAATGTGCAGCCTGGTATATGATGTGCAGAGCCCTGTGTATAATGTGCAGCCTGATATATGATGTGCAGAGCCCTGTGTATAATGTGCAGCCTGGTATATGATGTGCAGAGCCCTGTGTATAATGTGCAGCCTGTTTTATGATGTGCAGAGCCCTGTGTATAATGTGCAGCCTGGTATATGATGTGCAGAGCCCGGTGTATAATGTGCAGCCTGGTATATGATGTGCAGAGCCCGGTGTATAATGTGCAGCCTGGTATATGATGTGCAGAGCCCGGTGTATAATGTGCAGCCTGGTATATGATGTGCAGAGCCCTGTGTATAATGTGCAGCCTGGTATATGATGTGCAGAGCCAGGTGTATAATGTGCAGCCTGGTATATGATGTGCAGAGCTCTGTGTATAATGTGCAGCCTGGTATATGATGTGCAGAGCTCTGTGTATAATGTGCAGCCTGGTATATGATGTGCAGAGCCTGGTATATGATGTGCAGAGCCCTGTGCATAATGTGCAGCCTGGTATATGATGTGCAGAGCCCGGTGTATATTGTGCAGCCTGGTATATGATGTGCAGAGCTCTGTGTATAATGTGCAGAGCCCAGTGTATAATGTGAAACCTGGTATATGATGCACAGAGCCTGGTGTATAATGTGCAGCCTGGTATATGATGTGCAGAGCCCTGTGTATAATGTGCAGCCTGGTATATGACGTGCAGAGCCCGGTGTATAATGTGCAGCCTGGTATATGATGTGCAGAGCTCTGTGTATAATGTGCAGCCTGGTATATGATGTTTAGAGCCCTGTGTATAATCTGCAGCCTGGTATATGATGTGCAGAGCCCGGTGTATAATGTGCAGCCTGGTATATAATGTGCAGAGCTCTGTGTATAATGTGCAGCCTGGTATATGATGTTTAGAGCCCTGTGTATAATGTGCAGCCTGGTATATGATGTTTAGAGCCCTGTGTATAATGTGCAGCCTGGTATATGATGTGCAGAGCCCTGTGTATGATGTGCAGCCTGGTATATGATGTGCAGAGCCCGGTGTATAATGTGCAGCCTGGTATATGATGTGCAGAGCCCGGTGTACAATGTGCAGCCTGGTATATGATGTGCAGAGCCCTGTGTATAATGTGCAGCCTGGTATATAATGTGCAGAGCCCGGTGTATAATGTGCAGCCTGGTATATGATGTGCAGAGCTCTGTGTATAATGTGCAGCCTGGTATATGATGTGCAGAGCCCAGTGTATAATGTGTAGCCACGTATATGATGTGCAGAGCCCGGTGTATAATGTGCAGCCTGGTATATGATGTGCAGAGCCCTGTGTATAATGTGCAGCCTGGTATATGATGTTTAGAGCCCTGTGTATTATGTGCAGACTGGTATATGATGTGCAGAGCCTTGTGTATGGTGTGCAGCCTGGTATATGATGTGCAGAGCCCGGTGTATAATGTGCAGCCTGGTATATGATGTGCAGAGCCCTGTGTATAATGTGCAGCCTGGTATATGACGTGCAGAGCCCGGTGTATAATGTGCAGCCTGGTATATGATGTGCAGAGCCTGTGTATAATGTGCAGCCTGGTATATGACGTGCAGAGCCTGGTGTATAATGTGCAGCCTGGTATATGATGTGCAGAGCCCGGTGTATAATGTGCAGCCTGGTATATGACGTGCAGAGCCCGGTGTATAATGTGCAGCCTGGTATATGATGTGCAGAGCTCTGTGTATAATGTGCAGCCTGGTATATGATGTGCAGAGCTCGTGTATAATGTGCAGCCTGGTATATGATGTGCAGAGCCCGGTGTATAATGTGCAGCCTGGTATATGATGTGCAGAGCCTGGTATATGATGCACAGAGCCCTGTGTATAATGTGCAGCCTGGTATATGATGTGCAGAGCCCGGTGTATAATGTGCAGCCTGGTATATGTTGTGCAGAGCCTGGTATATGATGTGCAGAGCCCTGTGTATAATGTGCAGCCTGGTATATGATGTGCAGAGCTTGGTGTATAATGTGCAGCCTGGTATATGATGTGCAGAGCCTGGTGTATAATGTGCAGCCTGGTATATGATGTGCAGAGCCCGGTGTATAATGTGCAGCCTGGTATATGATGTGCAGAGCCTGGTATATGATGCACAGAGCCCTGTGTATAATGTGCAGCCTGGTATATGATGTGCAGAGCCCGGTGTATAATGTGCAGCCTGGTATATGTTGTGCAGAGCCTGGTATATGATGTGCAGAGCCCTGTGTATAATGTGCAGCCTGGTATATGATGTGCAGAGCCCTGTGTATAATGTGCAGCCTGGTATATGATGTGCAGAGCCCGGTGTATAATGTGCAGCCTGGTATATGATGTGCAGAGCCCGGTGTATAATGTGCAGCCTGGTATATGATGTGCAGAGCCTGGTATATGATGTGCAGAGCCCTGTGTATAATGTGCAGCCTGGTATTTGATGTGCAGAGCCCGGTGTATAATGTGCAGCCTGGTATATGTTGTGCAGAGCTTGGTGTATAATGTGCAGCCTGGTATATGATGTGCAGAGCTTGGTGTATAATGTGCAGCCTGGTATATGATGTGCAGAGCTTGGTGTATAATGTGCAGCCTGGTATATGATGTGCAGAGCCTGGTGTATAATGTGCATATAATATAATGTATATATAATGTAATATAACGTATAATGATTTCGGCATAGGTGTCACTGCTATGAGACACCACAAAGTTGGAGACACAGTGACTGTGATTACAGTTGCCATTAAAAGTCCCCACTACAGTTCTCAGATCAGCAGATGACCTTGATCAAGAGCACCTAAGCTGGCCGATCAGAACTCCCCCCGGCACTGCCACTCATCCTATCCCCCCCCCCCACCAAGGAGTAAGAGAAGGAATAAAAATAGAGAATACATGGAATTAGAGGAAAAGAGGGAGAGGAACAAAGAAAAAGGGAGAGAAAGGATAAGAGAAAGAACAAGAAAGACGGCTAGAGAGGGGTGCAACAAATTAGGATAGAGAGAGATAAAAGGGAAAGAAAGGAGAACAAAGACAGAGTGGTACATCCTACAATCTACCATAAAGGGTTTTAATACTAAGGTACTCGGGGAGCGCTAAATGGGTTAGGGGCGCAAATTACTTGTCTTGCCTTGGGTACTGACAACCCACGCTACGAAAATTTTACTGTTAGAGGTCCCCACAAATTTTATCAAGGGGTCACGGCACTAGAAAGGTTGAGAACCGCTACATTAATGGTTTGGTTGGTATAATATTGCTGGTTTAATTATCTTTAATGTGACAAGCATTCGCCCCGCTGTGTTAAATTCTGGCCGTATTTTCATTACCCCAGAAATTTCCTATGACCGTCATCTCAATTATGGGGCAATAATGCGGTATTAATACTGCAGTGCCACATTATTGCCACTAGATGGAGCCGATGATCATAGGAAATCACTGAAATAAAATATGACCAATACTGGTCACGGCTGAGGGAATGCACGTCACATTCATTCAACTATTTTTTTAGAAACAAACCTGTAAGTGTTTGTGAAATCTTCCACCGCAAAATGTACTCAGCCAATGAGAGGTAATGACTCCATTTTTAATTTTTTAAGTGGTGGGGTTAACGCGTTTCGTTCTGAAGGACAACTTGATACGCAGACCTCTTGCTAAAGTTTACCACAAAACATTCACAAAATGCCAATGAGAGGTAATGACTCCATTTTTATTTTTCTCCTGCTATCAATGGCCGACACGGTACAACACTTCATCCATGTCTTTGGTGATCTCTGGTCTCCTTATCAACTGTTTCTTCCATGATGAAGATCAGCCATGGAGTATATCTGAGGTGTATATCAGGGTGTGCTTCTTCCCCACATGTCCAGCAACATTCATATACAAGACATTTCCCGCACTCACTAATACACCTCAAGGGTTGTGTGGGACCCCTGATGTACAGGAAGACAGGACTTCAATGAGTAAAACAATTCCCTCACTCAGGACAGGAAAGTGGCTTCTCCCCCGTGTGCGATCTCTGATGTCTGTAAAGAACAAACTTCTGTGAAAAACATTTTCCGCACTCAGGACAGGAATACGGCTTCTCCCCCGTGTGAGATCTCTGATGTCTGTAAAGACTGGACTTCTGTGAAAAACATTTCCCACAATCAGGACAGGAAAATGGCTTCTCCCCCGTGTGAGACATCTGATGTTTGTAAAGATAGGATTTCTGAGAAAAACATTTGCCGCACTCAGGACAGGAATACGGCTTCTCACCCGTGTGCAAGCTCTGATGTGTGTAAAGATTGGACTTGCTTGAAAAACATTTCCCGCACTCAGGACAGGAATGTGGCTTCTCCCCAGTGTGAGATCTCTGATGTTTGTAAAGACTGATCTTCTGTGAAAAACATTTCCCGCACTCAGGACAGGAATACGGCTTTTCTCCCGTATGCAATCTCTGATGTGTGTAAAGATTGGACTTCTGTGAAAAACATTTCCCGCACTCAGAACAGAAAAATGGCTTCTCCCCCGTGTGAGATTTCTGATGTTTGACAAGTTCAGATTTTTCGACAAAACATTTCCAGCACTCAGTACAAAAATACGGCATCTCGCCTGTGTGCAATCTCTTATGTCTGTAAAGACTACACGTCTGTGAAAAACATTTCCCGCACTCAGGACATGACTTTTCACCTGTGTGCAAACTCATATGTCTATTAAGAAGGGTCTTCTGTGAAAAACATTTCCTGCACTCAGGACAGGAAAATGGCTTCTCCCCCGTGTGAGATTTCTGATGGTTGACAAGTTCTGATTTTTGTACAAAACACTTCCAGCACTCAGTACAAAAATATGGCATCTTGCCTGTGTGTGATATCTGATGTCTGTAAAGACTAAACGTCTCTGAAAAACATTTCCCGCACTCAGGGCAGGAATACGGCTCCTCCCCTATGCGAGATCCTTTATGCTTATTAAGTTTGGATTCATAACGAGAACACTTCCCGCACTCAGTACAGGAAAGCCTTTCATCTGTTGGAAAGGTGGCACTGTCTCTCACAGTCTGAGGCTCCTCAGGATAAGAGGAATACGATGGTCCGGCACCGTCCCGCACAGTCTGAGGTTCCTCGGGATAAGAGGAATACGATGGTCCGGCACCGTCCCGCACAGTCTGAGGTTCCTCAGGATAAGAGGAATACGATGGTCCGGCACCGTCCCGCACATTCTGAGGTTCCTCAGGATAAGAGGAATACGATGGTCCGGCAACGTCCCGCACAGTCTGAGGTTCCTCAGAATAAGAGGAATACGATGGTCCGGCACCGTCCCGCACAGTCTGAGGTTCCTCAGGATAAGAGGAATACGATGGTCCGGCACCGTCCCGCACATTCTGAGGTTCCTCAGGATAAGAGGAATACGATGGTCCGGCACCGTCCCGCACATTCTGAGGTTCCTCGGGATAAGAGGAATACGATGGTCCGGCACCGTCCCGCACAGTCTGAGGTTCCTCGGGATAAGAGGAATACGATGGTCCGGCACCGTCCCGCACAGTCTGAGGTTCCTCAGGATAAGAGGAATACGATGGTCCAGCACCGTCCCGCACAGTCTGAGGTTCCTCGGGATAAGAGGAATACGATGGTCCGGCACCATCCCGCACAGTCTGAGGCTCCTCAGGATAAGAGGAATACGATGGTCCATCTACACTGTGTGGTGCCGGATGGACATTTGAGGTAGTCGGGTTTTCTCCTGGACTATACTGTGTGATGTCCTCATCTTCTACTTTACAGTCTGGAGACAAAGTGAGACAATCCTCTGAGGTTTTCCTCATCTCCCGTCCATCTACTAAAATAGAAATACAAAGATTATTACTAGAACATGAGCTGATTGGTTCCCCTAAACCAGGACTCCGCCCATATCAGGCAGCTTTGTCTCTGAGATTGCTGGGGACACTGGTTAGGCTGCATTTGCTGGCCCCCGGGGCTGACTGACCCCTGTTGGCACTGGTGAGATAGCATTGCTGGGGACACTGGTAAGGCTGCATTTGATGGGCACTGAGTAGTGAGCAGCCCGAGGGCCTGGGCCCCAGTTTGCACAATCAATTCAGGCAGCTTGAGGATATACAGTATCTCACAAAAGTGTACACCCCTCACATTTGTGTAACTATTTTCTTCTATCTTTTCATGTGAGAACACTGAAGAAATGACACTTGTCTACAATGTAAAGTAGTGAGTGTACAGCTTGTATAACAGTGTAAATTTGCCGTCCCCTCAAAATAACTCAACACACAGCCATTAATGTCTAAACCGCTGGCAACAAAAGTGAGTACACCCCTAAGTGAAAATGTCCAAATTGGGCCCAATTAGCCATTTTCCCTCCCCGGTGTCATGTGACTCGTTAGTGTTACAAGGTCTCAGGTGTGAATGGGGAGCAGGTGTGTTAAATTTGGTGTTATCGCTCTCACTCTCTCATACTGGTCACTGGGGGCTCAACACGGCACCTCGTAGCAAAGAAAAAAAGAATTGTTGCTCTACATAAAGATGGCCGAGGCTATAAGAAGATTGCCAAGACCCTGAAACTGATCTGCAGCACGGTGGCCAAGACCATACAGCGGTATAACAGGACAGGTTCCACTCAGAACAATCCTCGCCATGGTCCACCAAAGAAGTTGAGGTCACGTGCTCAGCGTCATATCCAGAGGTTGTCTTTGGGAAATAGACATATGAGTGCTGCCAGCATTGCTGCAGAGGTTGTAGGGGTGGGGGGTCAGCCTGTCAGTGCTCAGACCATACGCCACACACTGCATCAAATTGGTCTGCATGGCTGTCGCCCCAGAAGGAAGCCTCTTCTAAGGATGATGCACAAGAAAGACCACAAACAGTTGGCTGAAGACAAGCGGACTAAGGACATGGATTACTGGAACCACGTCCTGTGGTCTGATGAGACCAAGATAAACGTATTTGGTGTCAGATGGTGACAAGCGTGTGTGGGGGCAACCAGGTGAGGAGGACAAAGACAAGTGTGTCTTGCCTACAGTCAAGCAGGGTGGTGGGGGTGTCATGGTCTGGGGCTGCATGAGTGCTGCCGGCACTGGGGGGCTACAGATCATTGAGGGAACCATGAATGCCAACATGTACTGTGACATACTGAAGCAGAGCATGACCCCCTCCCTTCAGAGACTGGGCCGCAGGGCAGTATTCCAACATGATAACCACCCCAAACACACCTCCAACACCACCACTGCCTTGCTAAAGAAGCTGAGGGTGAATGTGATGGACTGGCCAAGCATGTCTCCAGACCTAAACCCTATTGAGCATCTGTGGGACATCCTCAAAAGGGAAGGTGGAGGAGCACAAGGTCTCTAACATCCACCAGCTCTGTGATGTCGTCATGGAGGAGGGGAAGAGGACTCCTGAGCAACCTGTGAAGCTCTGGTGAACTCAATGCCCAAGAGGGTTAAGGCAGTGCTGGAAAATAATGGCGGCCACACAAAATATTGACACTTTGGGCCCAATTTGGACATTTTCACTTAGGGGTGTACTCACTTTTGTTGCCAGCGGTTTAGACATTAATGGCTGTGTGTTGAGTTATTTTGAGGGGACAGCAAATTTACACTGTTATACAAGCTGTACACTCACTACTTTACATTGTAGACAAGTGTCATTTCTTCAGTGTTGTCACATGAAAAGATAGAAGAAAATATTTACAAAAATGTGACTGATGGGGTGTACTCACTTTTGTGAGATACTGTATATACATACAAACACTGTTTTTTTTTGAGGTGGGGGGAATCTTGGGTGAGTTTCCAGACTTTTTTCTCAGGATTTGACTCCTGCCTCAAGGTAACTAGTAAATGGGTCCTCTGATCTCCTACCAGATCATTTCTTTATTCATGGACCTTAGTCAGAGAGTGAGGAAACAACGAGAACTGTCTTTTATAGGAGTGACAGTGAATGAATGAATGAATGATTTGTATATAACTGAATCGCCTCAAGGCGCTTGGTCTGTCCTGTGTTGTCCTGCTTATTAGAAGAGGCGGGTCTTGAGTTTTTTTTCTGAAGGTCCGATGGTTTTCTTCCATGCGGATGTTGGTGGGTAGAGCGTTCCGTAGCCGAGGTCCTTGGACAGCGAATCTTCGTTCTCCTTTAGATTTGTAGCGGGCTTTAGGGATGAGAAGGTGGTTTTGGTTTGTTGATCGAAGGCTGCGATTGGGTATGTATTGTTTTATTTTCTCACATAGGTATTGAGGAGCGTTTCCTTGTGTACATTTGTGGGTGAGGCAGAGGGTCTTGAATGTGATACGATCCTTTACTGTGAGCCAATGAAGGGACCTTAGGGATGGATAGTTGGATTCCCAGGGTTTCTTTCCCGTGACTAATCTTGCTCCTGTGTTTTGGACGACTTGTAGGCGTGCAATCTGGTAATCAGGTAGTCCTATGTAGAGGGAGTTTGCGTAGTCGAGTTGCAAATTGATGATTGTTCCAACTACTACTGCTTTCTCCTTTTCCGGTATGAAGGGGATGAGTCTGCGTAGCAGGCGGAGAAGATGGTGGGATCCACTGACTACTGATCCTGATCCTACTGATTTGTGCCTCCATGGTCATCTCTGCGTCAAAGATGACTCCGAGGCTTTTGGCTTTGGTGCTTGGAAGAATGGTCTGTCCAAGGATGGTCGGTGGTGTCCATGGGGGTCTTAGTTTTTTTACTTTGGTTTGCGTTGAGGAGCAGAAGTTCTGTTTTCGATCCATTGAGTTTGAGGGAGCTAGTAGTCATGTAGTCATCCATCAATGTCAGACATTTTTCTAGTTTCTGGTATTGGTCTTTATGTCCGGTGATGCGGAAGTAAAGTTAAGTGTCGTCAGTGTATGAGTGGAAGCATAGATCCGATTTGCTGATGATTTTGAAGAGTGGACGGATGTAAATGTTGAAGAGTACTGGTGACAAGGGTGATTCTTGAGGGACTCCATAAGAAATTGCCCGGGTTTCATAAGTGAAGACTCCTAGTTTCACTGTCTGCGACCGATTTCCTAAGAAGGAAGCGAACCATGGAAGATCTAAATCTGTAACTCCTGCCACTTCTTTGAGGTGGATGAGGAGAGTATTGTGGTCCACTGTGTCGAACGCTGCGCTAAGGTCCAGCAGTACCAAGAGACACGATTCTCGGTTATCAGCTGCTTCCATATTTTTAGAAGTGCCGTTTCTGTGCCATGGCCTCGGCGGAAACCTGATTGCAGTGGGTCCAAGAGTTTGTGTGTGTCCAGGTGGAGTTGTAGTTGTTGTACTACTGCTTTCTCCATAATCTTGGAGATGGTGTTCAGGCTTGTTACCGGTATGCAGTAGTTAGGATCTTTGGGGTCGAGGTTGGGTTTCTTTAGGAGTGGTTTGATGATGCCTTGCTTGAGGGCGATTGGAACAAACCCTTCTTTGAATGACTGATTTACTAGGTGTGTAATAGACGGGGCCAAGATGTCGGAAAACATTATTTCCGGAATTTTGTGGGAATGATGTCATTGGGTGATGTATTGTCTCGGAGGCTCTTGATGATGTTTTTGGTGTTATCAGTGGTGATCGGGGTAAGCGAAAAATTTGGTGATTGTGTGATGTTCGAGTGGATTTCCTCTCCTTGCTTTGGTTGAATAACGTTAGTTGTTTTTTTTTATTTTTTTATTTTCCGAATGTTGTCGATTTTGTTGATAAAAAAATCTGATAACTCGTCGCAGAATTCTTGAGTTTAGTTTGCTGGGGGCTCAAGGCAGGTGGGGTTCATAGTCTGGGCGACTAGTTTGAAAAGTTCACGTGGGCGGTTTAAGGCTTTTGAGAGGGTGTTTGAGAATTTTTCTTTTTTTTTTGCTTTGAAAATTGCTTTGTGATATTTCTTATTGAGTATTTTGTAGTTTGTGTGATTTTCCTTTGTAGAATTTCTTCTCCAGGCTCTTTCAGCTCTTCTGTGTTCCCGTTTCAGTAGAGTAATAGTGTCATCAAACCATCCAGAATTTTTCCTGCGGAGGAGCGCTCTACGTTTCGAGTCTGCTGTTAGTAGTAACATCCTTGTTTAAGGAGCTGAGTGTTCTGTTGAGTGGTTTCGATTTAGCGTTGCTATTTTGTTTGATAATGTAGTTTTGAAGATTTCCGAGTCTAGTTATGCGATCGGGTCCAATGTGTTGTTGCTGACTGGTTTGGTTTTTGGAGGGTGGTGTTGGTGGTGATGAGGGGATTATAGGATTATGTCCCCCACCCCCTCTATCACTCATTGCCATCTTCCCAACACGAGAAGTCCTGCACTTCCTTATTTAGTCGATGATTTAGTCATGAATAACAGCGGGGCTGAGCCCCACCCGAGGTCAGAGAGTGAGGATGGGGGAGAACAACCAAGATAAAGACTGGACTGATCCTGAAGACCTCCATCATTGGGTTATTGACTCCTCCCTCATTATCACATTCTGTTTAAGGTTCTGAAGTTGGAGGATGTTATCACATTATTATCAACATGTAAAAGTCTGTGCTCCAATCAAATCATCAGATATAAAATGTCCAGCTGGTAGGAAATGGGTGTAACAAAAGAGAATAAATATTATGTGTATATATAGCAGTGGGTGGAGGGGAGAGAGCAGAAGTCAGGACTATTTAATGTACAATATAGAGAATATAGTGCAGGGGTCAGGAGTATGTAATGTACAACATAGAGAATATAGTGCAGGAGTCAGGACTCATAATATTGGTGGCTTAACGTTTACTGGAGACAAGTTGCAGAGGTCTCACACTGCTGCCTCCCATCTCCTGAGACTGCACTCAGTGACTTGGGTCTGAGACTATACAGACATATCCCTCCACCCAGCAAATAACAGAGCAAGTAACCCGGGGAGAATGGTTCTAGATACATAAATTGTGTCTGCAGCACAGAGAAGGAAGATTATCCGAGAGAAATACAGGAATACAGGACGGGGAACACAGCTCAGGAAAGTGACCAGGGGATTACAGGCTGATATCACCCAGTCCCCGCCCTACTCTGGACCAATCAGTGAGCAGTATGGGTGGAGGGATGGATTTAGTGTTAATGACCCACCTGTGCTGATCTCTGTAGGAGTGTCCTCCTCTATAAATGTCCCCGTTATTCCATCCTCCTCCATAGACTGCTGATCATCCCTCACATACGTCTCTTCTTCTTCTTCTGCTTTAATCTCAAATTCTATATCGATTAGATCTCCACTCTAAACCAAGAAAATGAGAGAGAATGTAATCTGTAAAATATAAGCTCAAATACAGAATCCACATATCACCTCCATGAATCCATGTTCTAGAGGCTCCGTACTACCAACCTTGTAACAGTGGGGGATGGTGTGACCTTCCTGTGTGGAACCCCAGAAATACAGAGGATGAGGACATCTCTCTGGTGGGTTTCTGTAGCTGGATGACTCCTCCATGGTGTCCTGGTACAGATCTTTGTGTCCTTCAAGAAACTCTGACTCCCCCATCACCGCATCCTCATCATCCTCCTCTTTAATGTCTTCTTTAACCTCAACTTTAGAATCACTCAGGTTTCCACTCTGAATATATAATAAAAACTACATCAATTGTAGCAATGCAGATAATGTACAGATCCTAATGATACTATCAGTGATTGTTCCTCATCTACCTGATGATGGTGGGGGATGGTGTGACCTTCCTGTGTGGAATCCCGGGAATACAGAGGACGGGGACATCTCTCTGGTGGGTTTCTGGTATTTGGTGGCTCCATCATATCCTTGTGTCCTTCAGAAAACTCCTCCATCACTCCATACTCCTCATCCTCCTCTTTATACTCTTCTTTAAAAACAATATTATAATCCCCGAGTTTTCCACTCTAAATGTAGAAAAAAAAAACAATATTAATTTTAACAAATACCTTGGTGTATAAACCATAACTATCAATGATTGTCAATCATCTACCTGATGATGGTGGGGGATGGTGTGACCTTCCTGTGTGTAATCCCGGGAATACCGAGGACGGGGGGATCTCTCCGGTGGGTTCCCATTACTGGATCCATCTGTAGGAAACACACACACTGACTGAATACATTGTTTCTATGTGTTTATCAGATGATGGGGGATCTAGGTGGAGCCTCCGTACTGCTCTCTCCTTTACAATAAAGTCTCCTCTTACCCGGTGATGTGAGGGGCGGCTGATTGTCCATCATGACGTCCTTGTAGAGATCCTTGTGTCCTTCTAAATACTCCCACTCCTCCATGGAGAAATAGACAGTGACATCCTGACACCTTATAGGAACCTGACACACACAATGATACAGTCACCATCCAGACACATCCCTTGTCTGTTACTGGATAATGTCCCAGAATTCCCAGAATCCTCCTCACCTCTCCTGTCAGCAGCTCGATGATCTCTCTGGTGACTTCTAGAATCTTCTTTTTATTTCTCTATTCTATCAGAGACATCATCTTGCAGCAATGTCTCCT
>CM053028.1:592104050-592181264 GCA_028564925.1 Lithobates sylvaticus | reverse complement strand
GGATGGAGAAGGCGTCTGAAAGGTGGCTATTGACCCAAACTCTTGCAGTAGGATTGGCGTATAGTGACCCGATAAAGGCCCTCATACAGCTCCCCAGGCCCAGTGCCTCTAAGGTTGCGTTCATGTAGTCTCAGGCCACCCAGTCAAACGCCTTCTCCTTTTCCATTACCAGGAAGAACCTTTCTCGTTGGGTAGAGGTAAGCCAGTAATGTAAGTTCAGCACTTTATTGGTATTATCTTTGGCTTCTCTGCCAGGGATGAAGCCAAATTGGTCGAGACCCACCAATGCTGGTACATGGTAGGTCAATCGGGTTGCAAGAATCTTAGAGAATAATTTGACATCAAGATTCAAAAGGGAGACTTTTGCCTGGCTTCATGGTCTTCAAGGCCCCCTGCCATTCCTCTATCGATAATGGGGCACTAGAGCCTTCCAATCATCAGCCGCTAGCGCTCAGGGACTATATTTCCTGAGAAAGTCTCTTATCAACTCGTGTGCTTGTTGCTATCGGGTGAGGCTCATTTGAATTGAGGTCATATAGTTTGCTATAAAAGGAATGGAACTGGCTGGCAATGTCCTCATTTTTAGAGTGGGTCACCTTGTCCCTGTCTACAACATGATGGATCATAGAAACAAGAGTGCGTTTTTGCGTGAACTTGACTAAGAGTCTCCCTGGTTTGTTGTCTTGTTCCTAAAACAGTTTCTGTGATAGCATCTGTCGCTTCCGGCCCTTTTGAACAGTTCTTCCAGTAAGAGTGCTTGTGTGTCAGCTAGCTCATTTGCTATCTTAAGAGCTAGTGAGCATTTGCTTTCAATAGATTTTTATTGAGCATTCAAAGAAGTAAAGCAAAACATAAACATTGCGTATTAGTACAGACAGATACATCTTGCCGCAAATAAACATTTAGTTGAGAAAAAGACCTTGAATCAAATATAGAAATTGCCGTTCTAGTATGGTGGGTCTTATTAGATGGTAAACACGAAAATATAACTAAAAGGAACGTAAAACATTTTCTCCTCCTCTAAAAACTCATCAGCACTCGAATAAGGGGCGGGCTCCCCAGTCCCAGCACCCCTAAAGGGAGCTAACTGTGCTGGGCACCGGAAAACACTACCCCCCCCCCCCCGCCAAAAATACAGTGAACCATCAATAACTAAAAAAATGCAAAAGTGGTCAGTGCTCTTGAGAGAGCCTGTGTTTGGTATAAAGAAACAAGTAGGGGAGAAGAGTAAACAATAGCAAATCGCTTGGCAGAAAAGTTTGCTAAACTTAACCTCTATTGTTTTGTCTAGTACTAGGTTTAACCTGAAGAGAACAATTTTGAGGGAAATGAAGGAGAACAGAATTAGACAGAGAACAGAGTATAAGAAGAGAAAGTGAAAGAGAAGGAAGGAGAAGAGGAAGAGAGCTAATAATTAGCAACATATGAAGTGGTACCCACTCACCCGCAATTAGTCTGGTGTCGCAGAGTTGTGTAATGACCCAGAGATATAACTATTCCAGGGTTCCCACACTGCTGTGTGTCTATCCACCGTGTCCAGGAAGATGCTTACCGTTTTTTCCTGGGCCATAATCCAGGATATTTTTCTTTTGACTAGCCTCAGGGAGACTGTGGGCTGCTTCCAAGCTCGGGCAATTGTTAGTTTGGTTCCAATTAGTATAAACCTAATAAGATTTTGAGTTAATTTTGGAACCCCTTGTTGGGGGAAATTAAGTAAAGCGTACTGAGGAGTTTTGGGGATGGGTATCGTTGTAATCTTCCTAATAATATGGAAAACATTATTCCACAAGTTCCTAATTTTCGGGCACTCCCACCAAATATGTAGAATAGAACCTACATGACCACAGTTGCGAAAACATAAGTGGGGTGCGTTTGGGTAGATTTTGGCCAGTCACAAAGGTACCATATACCACCGCATTAGGACTTTTAAGTTAGCCTCAACCAATGCTGTGTTAAGTAGACCTTTTGAGGCAGCAACCGATGCCTTATGCCATTCAGCTAGGGTCCATTGTTGTTGTAGATCAGTTTCCCATTCTCGCATGAAAAGCGTTTTGGAGTCAGCCTGAGCAAGTGCACGGTAAATCACTGATTTTACCCCTCTGCTCCATGGCTTGGCCACACCAAAGCTCGTATTCAGTTATGGATGGGGGTTTAGAAGTAGAGAGCCCTAAGGATCTGAGAAAGTGGGAAATTTGTTGAAATCTAAATTTCTCAGTTGCTGGCATGTCAAGTTTACTGATGCAGTGGGCTAAAGTGATGGGGCCCGATGGGGTTACAAAGTGACAAATCCTGTATATCCCCTTATCTAACCACCAGCGAAAGGCCTTAATGTCTTGTCCAGGAGGAAAGAGGGGATTCCTGAAAATGTGGGAGAGAGGCTGCCAGCAGGAGATCAAGTGTGGGTTAGTTTTAAGGGAATCCCAAAGGGTTAGAGAGTGGGAAAGTGTGGGTGCTAGTATGGCCGGTCTGTCCCTGGTTGGGCACCATAAAATATAGTCAAGGGTGTAGCTAGGGATAGCCTGCCTCTCCATGTGCACCCAATCTGGGTGAGCAATTTTAGAATAGATAGTGGATAATTGGGATAGTTGAGCTGCCTGATAATACCATAGAACGTTCGGTACTCCTAGTCCTCCCTGGTTTCTGTTGCGGTAGAGAGTTCCTTTGGAAATTCTATGTCCCTTGGATCCCCAGATAAACTTCATAATTTTGGACTGGAAGTTACAGAGGCAGTCCTTAGGGTTAAGGGATCTAAAGAGATAAAGGATACGTGGGAGTAAGGTAATTTTCACAGAATTTACCCTGCCCAACCAGGAAAGGCCCAGCTTGTCCCAAAATGCGAGATCTTCCTCCAGTTTGCGGAATGTGGCAGGAAAATTGGCAGAGTAAAGTCTATCTATAGATGCCGTCAAATTGATCCCTAAATAAGGGAGCGCAGATTCCGTCCAGCCGAACCTGAAATTGTTTTTGAGTTGAGATACCAGCTGAGGTGGTAAGTTAATATTGAGCGCTAGGGACTTGGAGTAATTGACCGTGAGTCCTGATACTTTGCCAAAATCATCCAGTAACTTGCATATAATCGGAAGAGAGGTGTTTGGAGACGATATGAAAAGTAAAACGTCATCAGCGAACAAAGCGCACTTATGAGATTTTGGGCCACATTGGATCCCTTTTATATCAGGATGAGCTCTGATGGCGATGGCCATAGTTTCGATGATCATGGCAAAGATCAGTGGCGACAAGGGGCCCCCCTGTCTCGTGCCACGAAAGATTGGGAAGGGGTTTGAATAATACCCCTGCATATTTATTTGGGCTTCTGGGGTCGAGTATAATGCATTTATAATGTTCAAAAAGGACTGACCAAATCCCCATTTTTCTAGGGTAGGGACCAGAAAAGACCAGGAGACCGAATCAAAATCCCTGTTGGTGGGGGCCCCCGTCCCATCTCGATCCCAAGAGCGAAATTATGTCCACTGCCCTCCTGATCTGATCTGGCCCCTGTCGCCCGGTGATGAAACCGACCTGATCACCATGAATGTAAAGGCTAATGAAGTTGGAGATTCTATCGGCCAAAATTTTGGTCAAGATTTTAAGATCGTTATTGATCAAAGATATGGGCCTATAATTGGAGGTACAACTGGGGTCCTTTCCTGGCTTAGGGATTACGGTTACGAATGCCGAATTCATGGCTTTATCCAGGGGTGAACCTGACCTGAGATGATTAAAGAAGCGTGCTAGGTACGGGGCAAGTATTTGAGAGAAGTGTTTGTAATACGGGATGGAGAAGCCACCTGGGCCCGGAGCAGTATTAGTTTTAAGATTTTTAATGACCTGCTCCACTTCCTCTGCAGAGATTGGGGATTCAAGTTCCTCTCTGTGCTGTTCCTTTAGCTTGGGGATTTGCACCGACGCTAAGAATGAGTTTATAGCATCAGGGGAGGGTCCCGTTCCCGTTGTGCTATAAAGAGTAAGGTAGAAGTTATGGAAAGCTTCCATGATTTTTTTAGGGTTCTGAGAGAGGGTACCGTCACCCAATTTTATTTTGGGGAGAGTATAAGATCTGGTTTTAGGGGTTAACCGTTTGGCTAACAATGTTCCGAGTTTGTCATTTTGGTGGTAGAAGCGTCCTCCCTCCCATCTGAGGTCCTTTTCCGCTATTGCGGTGAGAGCCAAGTTCAAAGCTGTGCGAGCAGCATCTAATCTAGCAGCGGAGCTCGGTGAGGGTATGGATTTATGCAGTTTGCTTAGGGAAGCAAATTCCCGTTCCAGCCTTTCGATATCAGCCCTACGAGCCTTGCGCAGTCTAGTTGAAATTTGGATTAGGTGACCTCTAATCGTAGCCTTATGGGCAGCCCACAGAGAGGAGGGGGAGACATCGTCCACATCATTTAATAGGAAATACTCCCGAATGTGTTTTTCTATTTCCCGGGCCTGGGTGGGGTTGCTGAGAATAGAGGCATTCAGTCTCCAGTGGAACCCTGTGCGTGGTGGTGGGCCGCCACATAGAGACATTAGGACGAGAGAATGGTCCGACCAAGCAGAGTCCCTAATAACCGACCGCTGAACCAGCGGGACATGTTGTTGGAGAATAAAAAAGTGATCAATTCTCGCAAAGGTTTGATGTGGGCTGGAGTAGTGCGTGCAATCTCGAGCCCTGGGATTAAGGTCCCTCCAGATATCCACCAAACCATAGTCAAATAATTGCCTGGCTACTTTTAGACTCTGTCTGGTTGGGCGTATTCGGTTTTTGCCTGAGGGGCGCATTTTATCGATACCTGCATCAAAAGCTATGTTGGAGTCACCACCGTAAATGACTATACCTTCTGTAAGTGGAGTCAAAGTTTGAAAGAGGGATTGAAAGAATTTCGCTTGTCCCTTGTTTGGTGCATAATAAGAAATGAGGGAATAAAGTTGCTCATCTAGGAGGATTTTAATCAGCAGGAATCTGCCCTCCGGGTCCCTGAATTCAGAAACCAGGGAGAACTGAGTCCTATGTGAGAAGAACAGGCCAACACCTTTAGTTTTGTTATCAGAGTTAGCCAAATAAAATTTGGGGAATTTGGCGTGAATGAAGGAGGGTTGATAAGATTTAGGGAAATGTGTTTCCTGTAAGAACAAGATATCTATTTTTTGAGCATGATAGTGTTGGAATATTATTTTTCGTTTTATCAGAGAATTAAGACCCTGCACGTTGTGATAAGCTATGCGTAGGGATGGTCTTTGAGAGGTTGGGTTAGCCATGGAGCAGAGTGAGAGTGAAGGCTTGCGACCCTTGACCACTTACCTTCATGCTAGAAGCCAACTGTAGCGCAAGGGTTGTATGCGGGGACAGCCAAGTATACCTTCGGTCACTGCGGGTGAGAGAGACCACTTCTGAAGCTGCAAAAAAGAAAGTAGAGAGTAAGGAAAGTAGAAAGAAAGAAAGAAAGAAGAGTTAGAGCAACAGAGAGAGGGTAGTCCTGAGGTAGAGGTGAAGATAAAGTCACCCCACCTGAGGAAACAATCATGGTGTTCCCCACTAAGGAGGAAATACCCATACAAGGAAAAGCAAGACCACAAAGGTCAGCCAGTCCAAGTGTGGGGGGAATGTGCAAGAGGCCCACTCCAACCTCCGCACCCCTAACTAATAAATATACAATATCAAAAAATAATGAACACCTAGGCCAACTGGTATGGAGTCCCTGTTAAATAACTATATAATAGACAAGGACTAGTGGTGCAGTAAGATACTGTTTAGAGGGCAGGTATATGTAAAAATAGTAGCAAGAGTCCCTTGCCCATGAGTCCAACATAAGTCCAACTCAAGAGACACAAAAAAAACTGGAAAGTAGGGAACCCGTAGCAGGTGGGGTCAATCATAGGTGATAAACGGTCCTGGGGTGTTGCAGTTTGAACCAGGGGTTTAGAAAAAAGGCCTGGTCAAGGTCACTTCTAGGGAATTAGGCCCAACTGAGCCATTAATGCAGAAAAAAAAAGTGTGAATTGGCAATAATGCCTGGGGTCCAGGTGGGGTCCAGACCCAACAAAAAGAGAGAAAAACTGTGGTGAAGACGAGAGAGTCACCTCAGAGTCATGGAGGAAGTCCATCTTTAGCTTTCTTGCTTCTGGGTGTTATCCAGAGGGAGGTGAGAGGGCTAGATGGTGTCTGGCGTTTGGACAATCCAGATGAGGAAGCCTGCATGGGGGATGGAGGATCCGCAGGAATGAGGGAAAGCTTTCGTAACAGAAGTTCCCCTTCTTGGAGTGATGAAAATCGAAATGATTTGCCATTAAAATCAAATTTCAAACTGAAAGGGAAGAGCCACCAATATTTGATGTTTTTTTGCGTCAAAACCGTCAGAAGTGGTTTAAGAGACCTCCTCTTCTGGATGGTGAAGGGCGAGATATCTGCGTAGATTTGTATCTGGTTTCCCAGTAGTTGTATCTGCGGGGTTGTCCGGGCCCTCCTCATGACCTCCTCCTTGACGCTAAAGTAGTGTGGCTTTACTACTATATCACGCAGAAGACCATTCTGGCGGGGGGGGTCCCAGAGCCCTATGTGCACGGTCCAGCTCTAGCCTGTGAGCTCTGATGTCAGGGATGAAGGTTTTGATGAGAGAATGAACTGCGTCAGGGATGTCCGTTATGGACTCAGGCAGACCCCTGATCCGGAAATTGAGTCTTCTGGACCTGTTTTCAAAATTATCAATTTTAGCAAGAGCCCCTTCCAATTGATCGTGCAATTCCTGAAAGCGATCAGAATTCTGGTTTACTCGATCGATCGTGGCATCGACTTTGTTTTCAATACTGTAAATTCGGGAGCCCAGTATTTGGAGATCAGCCTTTATATCAGAGGTGATTCTGGATGCAGTTTGAGCCAAGCCCTTGTCTAACATTTCAGCAAATTTGGAGAACATGAGGTAAATGTCCTGGGGCTGAGAGGCGTGCTGGGGCTGTGAGGTGTGCTGGGCTGCATCCTGGTAGGAAACATTAGGCCTGGGGGTGTGAGCTTCTGAGGGGGAAAGTCCCTGCATCTCCTCCAGGGTCTGGTTAAGTAGGGACACTGTGGTGGCTGGGGACAGTGGGCCTCCGCTGGTTGTGGGTGAGGGGACCCCTCCACATACCTCCTCATGTAGCCTGTCCCGCCAGGGAGAGGTGTTGATGTGAGCAGAGAATGCCTCATGAGGCGGCCACTCCGCCGGCATCTTGAAAATTTCGTCCGCTCCCGGGAGCGCCGCAATCGAGTTCCCAGGCCATGCGCACTCGCTAGTGAGCATTTGTGTTGCGCTTCTAATGTGGAGATTTTATCAGAAAGAGTTCGGATCAGGGTTTGGTGTTCCCTTTTTTTCCTGGCCGCGATGACCAACAAGTGGCCACCTACAACACACTTGAGTGTTGGGAAATACATCCGGTGTGTCATTGTGGCAGAAATTGTCACCAATGGTCTGTGTCATTGTGACCAGATCACCAGGATCAGTGGCTGGCGGTGTTCGGCTGTGGGGAGTGCGGGCGGGATGGAGCGGTGCGGAGCCCTGGGTTCAAGCGTCCATCACAGGGCGCCGCGCATGCGCACTCTCGAATGATGATTATGCAGGGATGAGAAAAATGTATAATCTTTTTCTCGTGGGTTTAGAGTGCGCCAGGTATCATGAAGTGTGAGAGAAGCCAATTGGAGTTTCACATGTCGTAACGCAGAAAATGGGAAGGAAGAGGACCTGTGGATGTTTAAAGGTGTGGGTCTAAGGCCATGTTGAAGCCCCCCCCCCCCTAGGATTAGAAGGCCTGTCCTAAATGTTGTTAGTTTCAGGATAATATCTTTCAGGAAGGTCACCTGTTTTTAATTGGGGCAGTATATGTTTGCCAGGGTCATGGGCCTGCCCTTCCAGGTCCCCTTCAGAAAAATAAACCTGCCCTCTGGGTCAGCCATATGGTCCTCATCCTCCAGATTGTGAGCGACTTTGCGCACAGTATTGATACTCCTTTTGTTTTAAAGGTTGCACAGCTCACATGGTATACCTCAGGGAAGCGACTGTTGGTCAAGCGGGGGATGGAGCTTGATTTAAAGTGTTTTTTTTTTTTGCAAGAAGATGACTTGAGCTCTGTGTCGTTGGGCTTCAGCAAGAAGACTGCTACGCTTTTCCAGGATATTAAGGCCTTTTGCATTAAGGGAGTACACCTTGAGAGATAGAAGAGCTGAGGAGTGCACTGTAGACTGCATTTTATTAGGTATGACTATGTGGCAGTATCGCTTCTACAAAGCAGATGGAGAGGGCCCTTGGGGGGTGGGAGAGGGAAAGTGGGGAGAGGGGGTTAGATAGGGAAGGAGGAAAGAGTGTAAAGAATAAGGAGAATGGAGCCTACCCTTAGCTTGAAGTTGCACTTGAAGTGCTCAGTGATCCAAATGGTACCTGGTACCTGTATGAGGTAGGTGTCCCAAGTATGGGGAGACTTGTAGTACGTATCGGAGGTTATCCTAGTCCTGCTGAACAACCTAGTCAGGGGGTAATAAGGGGGGTAAGGGAAAAGAGAACTATGGGCCACTGTCATAATTGCTGTCCCGCTTGGGTGATCAGAACATCACAAGTATAGGCTAAATAGTGGAGAGTGCAAACCTCTTCAGCATTAATGTATAGTCTCCTTCTGCAGTCTGCCAGTCATCTGTAATATAGCAAGATGAGGGGAGCAAGCATCCCCCAAGGTGTCGAAAGTAAAGAGCTGCACTAAATGCCCTAAACCATAACATTTAAAACCTAAACTCACATCAAGTGTGATATAAAACAATATACCCCTATAGAAACATATTGTGTGCCTCTGGGTAAATTAATAAATAATGAACATGAATAAAAACTAGAGGCAAATAAGCATTCAATAGAGTCCATGAAATAACATCAACTGATTGGTAGGTATAAATGTGAATTCTTCCGACAGAGAAAAGTGATATTCCAAGATAAGGCAGTCCAAACGTGACTTGAAACAAACACCTCTGTGACTTTATATATGCAATTGGTGAGGAGAAGTGCCCGACCACCTAGATGACGGTATGCTTACCAGATGGTCAAGCAGATCAAGCATAAAATGCAGCCAATCGATCGACTGACAAATGTGCCACGGGTCTCTCTCTCTCCTAGATCAATGACCTGCACCAGGTAGGTTATGGGATGTTCCGCCTTCACATGCTCTGCCGTACTATTCAAGCTGCCCATTTGACTCTCCCAGCCCTCTATGATCTGGAAGCCATCAAACCTGCAACATGTGAGATCTAGAACAACCCAGAGAAATCAATAGCTGATCCAATGGTTTTGAATCATTGGAGCACCTATTGATTTCTCTGGGCTGTTCTAGATCTCACATGTTGCAGGTTTGATGGCTGCCAGATCATAGAGGGCTGGGAGAGTCAAATGGGCAGCTTGAATCACGATCCGAGGCTTGAGTCGCGGCCTGCGAATCTGCGTGCTGTGTGCGGAACATCCCCATGATGCTCTTACTAAGCTGAGTGGAGGAGTCCTGCTGGGACCGTGTAGCCGACTGGCTTCTCTCGGACTTGCGTACTGACCAAGGTTCTCCCGCTGATTGAGCGCTGATCCGGGTCTCTGGATGCGGAGCTCTCTGTTTAAGCCGCCATGCTGTTTGAATTCCACTGTATCCTTAAAGGCTATAAGCACCCCTCTCTTCTTGGATTAATAGTTGGTTTGAGAGATGCAGAAAGTTCTTGTGAGACATTTGAGGGGGAATTTTTTTGACAGAAATTAGTCTCCTGATGGTAAAAAACGTCTCCCAGAGGCGTTTGGCTTCTTTTCACAGCATACTGCATTTGGTGGAGCTATTGAGTCCTTTAGGAGATGATTTTAAATTGCATGTTATAATTGTAAAGCTAAGCGCGGTGTACAGTGTCTCTTTCCAAGTACTGTAAGTACTTATTCAGAATACTGGCAATCCACTAAGACCAAAGTTACTAGAGCAGTCAGCTGAGGTCCACTATTGGGGATGTAAGAACAAAAAAGGGTAACAGAAATCAACAAGTAATAGCACTGAAACAGCAACTGGAGCCAGATTATGTAAACATTAGAAAGGGAGGTTACTAGCGGTCATCCCGTTTCCTCCTCCTGCCAGTTAGGTGGCTGTGATGGAGGTGACAGTGAGTCAGGGAACAACAAGGAGTCATCCTCCAGAATCCTTCTTTTTCAGAAGTGCAAGACCTTCTTCTACAGTTGTAACAGAAATTGTCTTGCCTTCATATTCAATTAGTAGTTTGGCTGGGTAGTTCCACTAATATGTTATTTGGTGGTTATGGAGCAGTTTGGTGATGGTCATTAAATTTGTCCTCTTCTGCATTGTGTAACAAGAGAGGTTGCCGAAGAGCATCAGATCTCTTAGGCAATCAGGGAGGTGATCGCAATTCCTGGTTAAAGACATCAGATTTTCTTTAGTATGATAGAAATGTATCCGCTAAAGTGTCCCTGGGAAGGTATTCTGGAACATGCTTAGGGTTGGGTAGTCTATGAATATGATCTATGATCAGTTCTACTGGTGGGGAATCCGGCAATGCAGCTCCAGGAATATTTGAGAAATATGCCTGGAGCTCCCGTGGTTTGAACAATTCTGGAATTCCACGTTATTTAATATTGTTCCTGTGTGAGCAGTCTTCTAAATCAGCCAATTTCAATTTAATACAGGAGATGCTGTTCTCGCGCTCATTATGTGCATCCATCATGTCATTAAAAAGTAGATGCAAACTCCCCCGTCTAAGTTTTGATGTGCGATGCTCTCTCACTTACTGGACTTCAGATTTAAATTGCTGTGCCAGGAGACTATGTCAGCATTGAAGGTGCTTCTCAAAGAAACTAGCATGTATTTGAGTGTTGTGTCCAGGAATGGCTGATTAGTAGTAAAGGTAAAGCCATGATGGATTAATGCAATTCTCTGGTGTCATCAAGAGAGAAATCTGAGGCACTCATCTCCTCTATGGCTTGTCTGGTAGGAGTAATCTTCTGTCTCACTTTGGCTGGGTTGAATGTGCTGGAGGAGGTCTGTGAGAATGGGCTGCTGTGCTGAGATTTGACATTGGCCCCCTTGCCCTACTGTTGAATACTGCTATTTCCCCAATTCTGCCCATATTGTGTTCCTGTGAAATGGCCGCCATCATCTTGGCTGCAGGAGCGGAGTGGTGGGGAGAAGAATTCTGCCATGCCACCCGGCCGGTTCCCTTTTTTCTTTTTGCGGGACATTGCAGAGAGACTGCCTGAAGGTCTAGGGCTGAAACCGCCGTCCTCTGACTCTTCTTGTGACTGTAGCGGGCTTCGGATTGCCACCATTGTGTAGAGCTACATGCTTAAGCTGCCATCATCTCTGCCGCCGGCCATTCCCCCAAGCTGATTATTTTTGCAATAAAAAAGACATCATTAACTAGGTGAAGAAACTTTATGGCTATGACTTCAACTTCATTAGCAACAGAAGACAAACAAAACAGGGTGTAGTTGTTAGGAAAAGATCAAGTATTTACTGATTTCCTAATTGTCTGTTGTAGCCATCCTGTTAACATTGTATTCTGATATTTGTCTTCACAACTGTTTTCACAACTGCAGAAATTAGTCTGCTAAATAAAGTATGTTAATTATGTTAAATTAGTTGTAGACCTCGGCATGGTAATTGTAATGTTCTGTATGCATAAATTAGAAAAGGTGCAATTATGCAATCTCAACAGTTCTTAGAAGTAGCCTAGATCCACAAAATCCAGATAGAGGCTTTAATTATTTCTTGCTATATAATGACAAGTAATAAAAAGAGGGGAAGAAAAGAAACGTAGCTGCTTTTTCACTCTCTGACTGCAATCCCAATGTATAAGCACTTTTGTCAGGCTCTGAAATCATTATCTTTAACAGACATTTAATACAGTTAAAGTTCTGTAACTGCCAAAATATAATTTAGTAACAACTAACAGCAAAAACTTTAAAAAGGCATAAAATTCCTTACTCCTATAGTCATTTTAAGAACATTTAAGTATAAAAAAAAATCTTTGTTTAAAACTTTATTACTTATAGTTTCTAAAAGTTATGATATATATATATATTACATTGAAACATAGAAGACATATCACAAAACATACATAAATGCCAGGGTTTACCAATAGTTACCAGTTCAATAGTGGTGGTCAAAAACAAACTTTACCCTAATTTCTCTCCATTAATAGTGCTAGCTTATATAAACTAACACTGCGTAGGTCTAATTGGTGGGCAGCTATCACCAACTTATTCAAACTAGACTAGCTTTTTAAGAAAATTGATATGTTCTAATATTCTTTGTTACCATAACCTTGTCCCATTTCATTCAAAGTGTTAATAAGTAGAGTTGAGCAGACACCTGGATGTTCGGGTTCGGCGGGTTCGGCCGAACTTCGGAAAAAAGTCCGGGTTCGGGACCGAACTTTACCCGAACTTGACCCCGAACTCCGAACCCCATTGAAGTCAATGGGACCCGGACTTTTGAACACTAAAATGGCTGTAAAAAAGTAATAGAAAGGGCTAGAGAGCTGCAAATGGCAACAAAATGTTGTTAAGAGTATGGCAAGTGATCTGCAAACAAATGTGGATAGGGAAATAACTTAAAATAACATAAAAAATAAAAATAAAATGCTGGAGGCCCCCTTCTCAGCAGAAGAGGTACAGGAAGTCATTAACCACTTCCCACCCGGCCAATGTACATATACGGCCGGGTGGGAGCCGTCTACTTCTGAATGGACGTTCCGGAACGTCCTTCAGAAGTAGAGGGATCGCGCGCGCCCGCGCAGCGGTGCGATCCCGATGCGGCCGTGTCACCCGGACATGGCGCATCTCGGATCGGCAGGAGGGCTCGGTGATTGGCCCTCCTGATCACATGACGGCCGTGTCGAATCACAGCCATCATGTGATGTAAACAAACAGCCGGTTGCTAGGCAATCGACCCTCCTCTCCTCACACGGAAGTCGTCGGTGAGGAGAGGAGAGCGGATCGCTGCAGCCGGCTGGTGATCAGTGAGTATTAGCTGTTTTTTTTTACAGTTTTTTTCTCACTGATCACCAGTAGTGTCCCAACAGTAAAACACACATGTCCCCACAGTAAAACACACATGTCCCCACAGTAAAACACACATGTCCCCAAAACACACATGTCCCCAAAACACACATGTCCCCAAATAATAAAAACACATGTCCCTCACATATGTCCCAGTAAAATAACATGTGCCAATGATTATCTGCACACATATGTCCGTGATCACCTGCACACCCCTTTTACATGATCATTTGCGTACATATGTCCGTGATCACGCGAACCAATCATTATACACTTAACGGATTTTCTTCTACAAAAAACATGTAGCAGAATACATTTTGGCTTAAATTTATGACAAAATTTGATTTTATTGGATTTCTTTTAAAAAAGAAAGGAGAAAATATTGTTTTTTTTCAAAATTTCTGCTATGTTTTCGCTTATATCACAAAAAAAAAAAAAAAAAAACGAAGTCGCGAATAAATACCACCAAACTAAAGCTCTATTTGTGCGAACAAAATGATAAAAAATTAATTTGGTTACAGCATTACATGACCGCGCAATTGTCACTGAAAGTGCGAGAGCACTGAAAGCTGAAAATTGGTCTGGGCAGGAAGGGTGTTTAAGTGCACAGTAAGCAAGTGGTTAAGAACCTCAGAAACTCAACGGCACGATGCCGCACATATGGTGGGAATACCCCAGAATACGCACTTTCTGGAAAAAATTATTAACTTTCATCAAGAGACTAGGTGGGAGACAATGTGAAGGAACCGGAGGCACTGTCAGCAACCCAATCGCCTGTACTTGTCCTGACCTCAACATTCGTACAGCCTCATTAGGCACGCCAAAATACTGCTGCAGGCTCTGTCGCCTACTCGCACCTGAGGAAGGTGTTTCACTAGTGCGTGTAGCTGGCACAGATCGACCACGTCCTCTCCCTGCAACAGGAGCGCGCCCAACAGCACCACGACCCGGGCCACGTCCCCTTTTTGTCGATCTCCTCATATTTTCAAAATGTATGATCTCGCCCTAAATGGGTGTTTTTGTCTATAGCAGAATACACGTACAGTGTCTAAAGCGTTTATGAACACGCAGAAAATGCTATTGGGAAAAAAAAACACTGCAAAATTAAATTTTTTTGCACTGTTTTTCCAATATCAGAATACACGGATAGTGTCTAAAGCGTTTATGAAAACGCAGAAAATGCTATTGGGAAGAAAAAAAACACTGCAAAATTAAAATTTTTTGCAATGTTTTTCCAATATCAGAATACACGGACAGTATCTAAAGCGTTTATGAAAATGCAGAAAATGCTATTGGGAAGAAAAAAAACACTGCAAAATAAAATTTTTTTGCAATGTTGTTCCAATATCAGAATACACGGACAGTATGTAAAGCGTGTATGAAAACGCAGAAAATGCTATTGGGGAAAAAAAAACACTGCAAAATTTAATTTTTTGCAATGTTTTTCCAATATCAGAATACACGGATAGTGTCTACAGCGTGTATGTATGAACACGCAGAAAATGCTATTGGGGAAAAAAAACACAGCAAAATTTAAATTTTTTGCAATGTTTTTCCAATATCAGAATACACGTACAGTATCTAAAGCGTTTATGAAAATGCAGAAAATGCTATTGGGAAAAAAAAAAACACTGCAAAATTAATTTTTTTTGCAATGTTTTCCCAATATCAGAATACACGGATAGTGTATAAAGCGTTTATGAAAACGCAGAAAATGCTATTGTGAAGAAAAAAAACACCGCAAAATTAAATTTATTGGCAATGTTTTTCCAATATCAGAATACACGGATAGTGTCTACAGCGTGTATGTATGAACACGCAGAAAATGCTATTGGGGAAAAAAAAACACTGCAAAATTTAAATTTTTTGCAATGTTTTTCCAATATCAGAATACACGGACAGTATGTAACGCGTTTATGAAAACGCAGAAAATGCTATTGGGAAAAAAAACACTGCAAAATTAAATTTTTTTGCAATGTTTTTGCAATATCAGAATACACGGATAGTGTCTACAGCGTGTATGTATGAACACGCAGAAAATGCTATTGGGAAAAAAAAAAACACAGCAAAATTAAATTTTTTTGCAATGTTTTTGCAATATCAGAATATACGGATAGTGTCTACAGCGTGTATGTATGAACACGCAGAAAATGCTATTGGGAAAAAAAAAGCAAAATTAAATTTTTATGCAATGTTTTTCCAATAGCAGAATACACGGACAGTATGTAAAGCGTTTATGAAAACGCAGAAAATGCTATTGGGGGGAAAAAACACTGCAAAATTTAATTTTTTTGCAATGTTTTTCCAATATCAGAATACACGGACAGTATGTAACGCGCTAATGAAAACGCAGAAAATGCTATTGGGAAAAAAAAAACACAGCAAAATTTATTTTTTTTGCAATGTTTTTGCAATATCAGAATACACGGATAGTGTCTACAGCGTGTATGTATGAACACGCAGAAAATGCTATTGGGAAAAAAAAAAAAAGCAAAATTAAATTTGTATGCAATGTTTTTCCAATAGCAGAATACACACAGACTCTGGTGTATATGCAGTGTTGGTCCTAATGGTGCACTGAGCTTGCAGGTAAAACTTTTATATTTTGTCTGGCACTGGCCTCATGGCACTGTTAAAAGACTGTGCACTGCACCCCAGCCAGGGTACAATTGATTTAGGAATCTCTTCAATAATTCTCTCTGCCTCTTTCTTTTGCTTAATAAAGAAACTCCCTACTCTACTCTAGCTATGTAGATCACTCACTGATCTAACTAATTAGAAGCAAAGTTAAGGAATGCTGACTGCCTGACTGAATCACACTAACTCCTAAAATCCTCTCAGCAGCACAGGAACCTGTCTATAGCAGAATGACGCTGTGTGCTGTGTGTCTGGACTATATATAGAGGCTGGGCCACATGCTGCACTGGCCAATCACAGCCATGCCATTAGTAGGCATGGCTGTGATGGCTTCTAAGGGCACACTAGTGAAACGATCGTCGATTGGCTGCCCTGCAGCTGTTAAAAAGGCGCCAATACAGCGCCAAACACCGGACCCGAACCCGAACTTACAGCCAATAGTTCGGGTTCGGGTCCGGGTCCCGAACACCCAAAAGTCTGGTACGGACCCGAACTGTACAGTTCGGGTTCGCTCAACCCTATTAATAAGCTAACCCAAAAATTTAAAGGTAAAATTTTAAATGTGTAGATATTTGTAGGTCACCTCAGGTCAGATTATGCAATACAAACGCAATCCATTACCATTGTTTCTATAAATAAGGGAAGACTTTGAAGCTGGTATCTGGGAAAAAAAGTTTGCTCCCATGGCCTTAGATATACAAATCTATCACCAACCTGGCTGTATAAATCCTCACAGCCTGTCTTTAACTTACATCATCTGAAACTAACTGAATACACCCTGGCCTTTGTTTACATTCATTTAATTATATTACAATCACCCCAAGAACATAAAGACAAGCAAAGCCAGCATTAGATAGATTAAATCTCGGCTGGTTCAGCAGGGACTGACAAAGATTCAAGCCATCTATGGGCATGTTGATTGTACCCAAGTCGATTCATCTATCGACCTGGGTACAACCACCATGTTGGATTTTTTATTTCAATAGTTTTTTGCTGAAGATTTTCATTTGAACAGAAAATGGAAAGAGAAACGTAAACAGAGAACAAGGAAAAGAAGGATACTGACTATGCAATGTTTGCAAAATATGTTGAGAGTACATTACATTATATGCATTGTATGGATAAATCCACATTATATATCCAACATAAGCTGAATTGTGCCAAAGATAAACATTGTTCATATACAACTAGAAACAGCATGAATCTGTGGTGGTTCAAAGGTATGACCGTAGCATAGATCCGGCTGGTCCTGCCTGATGACGCCCCTAAAGGGTACACACTGTGACCCAGGCCGGACATGTCTCCTAATAATATACTGGGCATAGAGCCGTTAAACAGTCCATAATTGTTAGCCTAAATTATTAGTGCCTAACAAAAAGGTGCATTGGATAATAAAACATTTATAAACATGAAAATGGGATGTGATTAGGAACAAGAGTATGTATTTATTTATTCATAAATAGGTAAAGTTAAGTTAAGTTCTTTTTGCGTTGTACCAGTCAAACCAAGGTTTCCAGTTTTTCAGTTGTGATTGGTTATTACTAGGGATGAGCCGAACACCCCCCCCGTTCGGCTCGCACCAGAACCCGCAAACGGACCTAAAGTCCGTGCGAGCTTTAGAACTCTATTAGTTATAATGGATGCGAACGCTCGAAATTAAAAGTGCTAATTTTAAAGGCTAATATGCATGTTAATGTCATAAAAAGTGTTTGGGGACCTGGGTCCTGCCCCAGGGGACATGTATCAATGCAAATTTTTTTTTTTAAAACGGCCTTTTTTTCAGGAGCAGTGATTTTAATAATGCTTAAATTGAAACAATAAAAGTGTAATATTCCTTTAAATTTCGTACCTGGGGGGTGTCTATAGTATGCATGTAAAGGGGCGCATGTTTCCCGTGTTTAGAACTGTCTCTGCAAATAGTGTCATTTTTGCAAGTAAAAAAAGCTATTTAAAATCACTTGCGACTAATGTGTATTGTCGGCTCCCGTAATACAGAGAACAGTCATTCATTGAAACTGAAAGTCATTCATAAAAAAAAAAGTCATTGATAAAAAATAAAAAAAATGAAAAATAAAAAAAAGCGTAGGGGTCCCCCCAAATTCAATAACCAGGCTCTTCAGATCTGGGGTGGATATTAAGGGGAACCCCAGCCAAAAAAAAAAAAAAAATGGCGTAGGGTCCCCCTCAAAATCCATACCAGACCCTTGAGGTCTGGTATGGATTTTAAGGGGAACCCTCGCCAAAAAAATGGCGTGGGGTCCCCCTCAAAATCCATACCAGACCCTTATCCGAGCACGCAACCTGGCAGGCCACAGGAAAAGAGGGGGGGACGAGAGCGGCCCCCCCTCCCGCCTGAACCGTACCAGGCCACATGCCCTCAACATTGGGAGGATGCTTTCGGGGTCTAAGACCCCAAAAGCACCTTGTCCCCATGTTGATGAGGACAAGGGCCTCATCCCCACAACCGTGCCCGGTGGTTGTGGGGGTGTCAGGAAATGCCTCTAAGCGGACTTGTTTCTGGGCGCCCTGGGGTGCGCCGGTGTGCGCTGGCGCTCGCGGGCGCGTGCCTGTGCGCGCTGGTGTGCGGGTGCGTGCGGTTGCGCATGACTGTGCGCCTGTGCGCGTGCCTGCGCGTGCGCGTTTGGCGCCAATCGGCCTATTTAGGCTAAGCTCACTGGGCGCTCGGTGCTGTCCGATCGTCAGCTCTCTGTGTACCAATACCTGTTGCCTGAAATCCCGTCTGACCTCCTGACCCCCGGCTTGATCCTGCACCTGTCTGTCTGCTGCCTGCCTGTTGACCTCGGCCCATCTCTGACTCTGCTCCTGCCTGCTCCTCGGTACTGCGCTGCCCGCTTGTTGCCAACCTCTGCCTGTGACCCGGACTTGAACCTGCTTCTCCTCTGTACCGTGCCTGTGTGTGGAAGTGTTCTGCCAAGTTCCTGCTCTGCACCTGCTGCTCACCTGCTGCTTGCTCCCTACTGTCAGGAGACCACGGACTCCACTCCAGCAAACATCTGGGGCCATCCCCCGGCAACGACTCGCCAGGCTCTCATACCACTCTGTGCTCTCGTGCCTTCTGTCCCCACTTCCAGGGGCCGAGAACCAGACACGTACGGGAGGCCTTCCCCCTGCTACATCGGGCTCACCTGTCCGGCGCGTGAAGTCTGACAGTATCGCACAGCCATGTCCGAGTCCGAGCAGGGGGCCTCTCCCATGGAGGAGTTGTGTAGACACCTGGCGGGTCTCACACAAGCTGTGAAGAGCCTTCAGGAGGGCTACACCAGATTGGAAGGACAGGTCCAGGTCCTCTCATCCCCCGCACACCAACAAGCTGCTCCTGTGGCCGGACCAGCACCTTCAGTAGTTATGCTACCCCAGAACCCAAGGTACCAGTTCCTGAGAGGTTCTCTGGAGACCGTAGAAAATTCCGGTCATTCTGCAGTGCCTGCGAGCTCTACTTCGCGTTGCAACCACGCACCTTCTCTTTGGAAGCAACCAAGGTGGGCTTCGTTATCTCCCTTCTGTCCGGTGAGCCTCAGACCTGGGCCCACCGCCTCATGCGACAAAAGTCTACCTCTCTGGACAACCTGGACACCTTCTTTGCCACCATGGCCCAGCTCTACGAGGATCCCCAACTAAAGGCGACTGCCGAGGCCGCTTTACACGCCCTGCAGCAGGGGCGTAGGGCCGTAGAAGATTATGTGGCAGAGTTCAGACACTGGGGTTCCGACACAGAATGGAATGACGCGGCTTTGTGCTACCAATTCCGCATGGGACTGTCGGAGTCCCTAAAGGACGAACTGGCACGGGTTGGCGTCCCGCAGTCCCTGGAAGAGCTGATCAACGTGTCTATCCGGATTGACCGGCGACTCAGGGAACGTCGTTCAGAGAAGGCCACCAGTCAATATCGGCCCACCTGGGTCCTCCCCAAGGTCCCCAGTGCTCCCGGGTCCTTCCGCCCAACCTCCTTTGCTCCCTCTGCTCCAGGACCCGATACTTCGGAACCCATGCAGCTTGGGCTTATCCGCCCCTCACTCACTGTGGAAGAACGGCAACGCCGAAGGGTCAACAACCTGTGCATGTATTGTGGCGAACCGGGTCACTATGTGAGAGCCTGTCCCAATAAGACACGTAAGTCACCTCCAGTTTCTTCCAAGTCTGCACCTCCCTTGCCTAAACTTGCATCTCCCTTTGCTCTCTCTGTTGTCCTACAGCTTCCCGACAAGGATATCCAAGTACCAGTCATAATTGACTCTGGAGCCTGCAGCTGCTTTATTGACCTTACCTTCGCCACCCACCATCACATTCCCCTCCGATTGAAGACACAGAGCCTCGCTGTACACCTGGCAGATGGCACTACCCTCAGCTCTGGTCCTGTTACACAGGAAACCGTTCCTCTACTGGCTACCATGGGCTCGGCCCATCAGGAACTCCTGTACTTGGATGCCATTTCGTCTCCCCTCTTTCCCATTATACTGGGAATGCCCTGGTTAAAGGCCCACAACCCCAGCATCAACTGGGCCACGGGAGAGATCAAGTTTGCCTCTGGATACTGTCAACAGCATTGCCTACACCAGTTGCCCGCAGGACCATCCCCACTTCTGTATCTGGACACTGATGTCGAGTTGCAACAAGCAATTCCAGCACCTTACCGGGAGTTTCTGGATGTCTTTAGCAAAAAGGGGGCAGAGACCTTGCCACCGCACAGGTCCTACGATTGCGCGATAGAGCTTCTGCCCAGGACCGAAGTTCCCTTCGGGAGAATCTTCCCACTCACAGAGCAGGAGTTGGCAACTCTGAAGACCTATATAGATGAAAATCTCACCAAGGGGTTTATCCGCCCATCTACCTCCCCGGCCGGGGCTGGAATCTTCTTTGTTGAAAAGAAAGACCACTCTCTACGGCCGTGTATTGACTACCGGGAGCTTAACAAGATAACGATTAAAAAACGTTACCCGCTGCCTCTGGTACCTGAGCTCTTCCAAAGACTGGGATCCGCAGTGGTCTTTACCAAGCTCGACCTCCGCAGGGCCTATAACTTGATTCGCATCAGAGAGGGGGATGAGTGGAAAACTGCCTTCCGTACTCGTTTCGGGCACTTTGAGTACCTCGTCATGCCCTTTGGTCTGTGCAACGCACCTGCAACTTTTCAGCATTTTGTCAATGACATTTTTCGTGATCTATTGGACTTATACGTCATAGTTTACCTGGATGACATCCTGATCTTCTCTTCATCTGTCCCCGACCACCGCAGGCACGTGCGAAATGTTCTCCTTCGACTCAGGCAGCACGGGCTTTACGCCAAACTGGAGAAATGCGAGTTTGAACTGCAAACCATACAGTTTCTTGGTTTAGTCATCTCCGTTGATGCTTTTTTTTTTTTTTTTCAATCATCTCCCCCATCACTGAACTCACCAAGCAAGAAAATCGGTTTTGTTGGTCCCCCAGTGCGCAAGTAGCCTTTGAAAGGTTGAGTGTCTGCGCTGAGCCCGCATCTCCTTCCCCCTTTTTGTCTTAGCATCATTTGTGGAATGGGGACCGGGAGCTCCTGGCCATCAAGGCCGCCTTAGAAGAGTGGCGCTACTTACTGGAGGGCGCTGCACACCCCATCTTTTTTTTTTTTTTTTTTTTTGTTGTTTCTTTTTTTTTTTAGCATCATTTGTGGAATATTTTATGCTTCGTTTCTTTTTTTTTTTTTTTTTTTTTTTACATTTTTTTTAACAGGGGGTATAATACAAAAAAAACGAGATGGAAGGGGACTGGACTGTTGCCAATCCACCCTCGAACAGGTTCCTGGATTTAGGCTCTTTTCCCTCTTTATTCTTCCGCCATTCCGGATGTAACTTTCTCGAGTTACCCTCCTATTATTTTTTTTATTTTTTTTACCCCCCTTCCCATTACACACATTCCTTTTCGGATAATTAGTTTAATTGCTATTCCCCTAACCCCTTGCCCCCCCCCCCCCCCTCCGATACTGAGACACGGCCCTCTTTTTTTTTTTTTTTTTTTTTTTTTTTTTTTTTTTTCCCCTTCCTCCTTTTTCCCTAATTTCCCTTTCCCTGTCAGTTCTGTCCCCTCAAGCCCTATTTTCTCCCAGCTGGTACTTGCTATTCTGTCTTCCTCTTTCTTGAGTGTCTATGGTTGAATCCTTAGAACCTCAGTATAGCTCCATGTTTTCTTGAATTTCCTCCAACACTCCCATTTTTCTTTCATTGCCTCCCTTTCCCCCTCTATGCAGTTAATTACGCACTCCATTGTATATGTGGATTCTACCTCGTCTACCCATTCCCACAAGGGGGGGGCTTTCTTGATCCATCCACCTCCTCGGAATCACCCTTTTTGCTGCGTTGAGGAGATGAGGGACCAGTGAGCCAATATATTGCCTAGTTCCACTCGCAGTTGCATGCATGAGAACTACCCAGGGGTCGTTTTTCACCTCAACAGTTGTTATTACTTTGATATATTTTAAAATAGTCTCCCAGTATTTTTTTATTTTGTGACATTCCCACCATAAGTGGCCCATAGTGCCTCTTTGCTCGCAACCCCTCCAGCAGTTGGCCGAGGTGTCTGCTTGGAATTTACTTAACCTGTCTGGGGTCCTGTACCACCTGGCCATACACTTAAAGTTCATTTCTGCAGTCTTGGAGTCAACTGCTGATCCATGGGCTAATTTTAAAATTTTCTTAACAGTGCCTACATCTAATTGTGTTCCTAAATCGTTCTCCCATTTCCTGAAGTATGGGGGTACCTCCAGTCTGTCCTTTTCCAGTAGTAATTTGTAAATTTTCGAGATTCTCTTCTTAGAGTCTTCTGCCGTAAATATACTCTCTAACTTCGTCAGGTCGTCTACATCCCTTAACGGCCTTGGGAGCGAACCGACAAAGTGGCTTATCTGGAGGTACCGCCATCCATCCAAAGAAAAAAGCTCACCCCTACTCTGTAACTCCTGCAGTGCCAAAAGTTTCCCCTTACTAATCACTTCCCCTAAACATGTGCTGTCCTTTATAATCCAGTCGCCACCCATCCCTTTTTTCCCGGGCGGAAAAAAGGGATTTTCCTTTAGTGCAATTAATGGTGAGTTGTAAGTCTTATTAAACGTTTTATAAATCTTGTCCCAAATTTTAAATGTGTTCCGTGTAATTATGTGCGTTTTTTCACCGAGTGATCTAAATTTTGGGGGGTTCCAAACAATCCTCCCCAATTTAACTTCGCTGAGTGCTTCTTCCAAACTTACCCATCTTTTAGCATTGTGTTTTTTGCCCCATTCTGGGATTCTAAGTAACGCTATCGCGTAATAATAACTCTCGATGTCCGGGACTGCTAGGCCACCTAGGCTCTTTTCTTGCTTAAGAATTTGGAGGGAGATTCTGTGTTTTTTATAATTCCAAACAAAATTCATGACCAGGGCTCTTAATTTTCCTAGGTATTGTTTTGGGAGTGGGAGAGGGAGCATCTGGAATTTATACGTGATGATGGGGAGTATCATCATTTTTACCGTATTAATTCTACCTATCCAAGATAGGGCTTTTCCCTTGTACTCTTGACATTTCTTTTTTATTTCCTCTAAAAGTGGGATATAATTTATCTTATACATTTTTCTGGGGTTATTGGCCAAGTCAATTCCCAGATATTTTATCTGATTTTTCCAGGCGAAGCTGACACTTTTCTGTAAGTTCTGCTTCTCTGTGTTATTGAGGTTAATGTTTAAGATAAATGTTTTTGTGGTATTAACTCTAAAATTTGTTAATTCGCCGTACTCAGCTAGAATTTTTAGGAGATTGGGGATTGACTTCTGTGGGGACCCAACATAAAAAAGGACGTCGTCTGCAAAGGCTGCAAGTTTGTGTTCCTCGCTGCCAACTCTACATCCCTCTACGCCTGCGCTACCTCGGATTGTGGACAACAAGGGTTCCAGGGACAAAACAAAGAGGAGAGGGGAAAGCGGACACCCCTGCCTGGTGCCATTGTGCATCTCAAACAGAGAAGAAACTATTCCGTTTATTCTGATGTTTGCTTTCGGATGCGCGTAGAGGGCTTTAATTTTTTGAATAATCTTCGGACCAAATCCCATCCTTTGTAAGGTTTTAAACATGAACCCCCAGTCTACCCTGTCAAATGCTTTTTCAGCATCTATTGAGAGCAGTAGACTGGGGGTTCGTGTGTCTTTCATCCTCTGTATGGCCAGTAATGTCCGAATCCCGTTATCTCTCCCCTCTCTGCCCGGAATAAATCCTACTTGGTCCGGATGGATCAGTGTGCTCAAGTGTCCCTTTATCCGCTCTGCCAGAATCTTGGCATACAGTTTTGTATCAAAGTTTAATAATGAAATAGGTCTGTAGCTTGAGCACGCCGATCCGTCCTTCCCTTCCTTGAGCAGGACAGTTATTGTCGCCATAAGCGACTCCTCGCTCATATCGTAGTCTGTCCCCAGGCCGTTCATATAGCGCTGAAGTCTAGGGATGAGAATCTCTTTAAAAGTTTTATAATACAAAACCGTAAGCCCGTCGGGACCCGGGCTCTTCCCTGATGGTGAGTTGTTTAGAGCTCTAAGGATTTCATCTTCTGAGATCGGTCTTTCCAATGCTTCACTTTCTTCAGAGCCCAAGGTAGCTAGTCCTGCCCTGTCCAGGAAGTCATATATTCTCTTACTATTCTCGCCCTTTTTACTCTTGGCCCTAGATTCTACCGAGTATAGATTTTCATAATACTCTCTAAATGTCGCTGCTATTTCTCTAGATACATATTTCATCCCTCCATTACCAGTTTGAATTTTTTCGATAAAATTTCTCGATTTCTTTTTTTGAAGTTTTCTGGCTAGATATTTCCCTGGCTTGTTGCCCCATAAATACTGGTCCTTAGCCATCTTATTAAATGCCTGTCTTGCTTCTTGTTCAGCCAGATCTTTTAGCTCCCCTCTCTTTTCCATCAGCTCACGATATGTTCCCTGCGCGTGGATCCCGCCTATCTTATGTCTTTGTTCAAGTGTGTTGATCTCGGCCGTCAATTCCTGCGTTTTTCTCATCCTCTCCCTTTTCTTCCAGGATGCCTTAGCTATAAAGATCCCCCTTACGAACGCCTTGTGGGCGTCCCAGAGGTGCGCTTCTGAGACTTCGCCATTGTCGTTGATTTGGAAGAACCATTCGAGCTCTTTTCTAATGTGTTCCCGTATCTCTTTGTCGTACAGTAATTCTGTATTTAGTTTCCAACCACTCGAGGGTTGTTTATGTTCGGGGATGCTAAATCTCATGGAGACCGGTGCGTGGTCTGAGAGGGACATTATTTCTATATCAGTTTTGATGACTCTCTCAAGTATTCCGTGTTCAACAAGTATGTGGTCCAAACGGGAGTACGTCTGGTGAACAGGGGAGAAGAACGTAAAGTCTCTTTTCTGTGGATGCTGGATCCTCCAGATGTCCAACAGTTGATCATTGCTAAGCCTTTTTTTTGCCGTTTTAGCTGTGCGTTCCCCGTCCCCTGCGCACCAGACGTACTATCCACGGAGGGGTTCATTACGAAATTTAGGTCCCCCATTAAGATTAAATATCCTTTTTTAAAGGTCCTTAGTTTGGATAAGATCGATTCTAAATATTTAATGGGCCTTTTGTTTGGGGCGTATATATTAGCTAAAGTGATTCCTGTCCCATGGAGGGATCCCCTTAAGAAGAGAAATCTTCCTTCAGGGTCCGTTTGTCTATCTTCTAGTATAAAATGAATATCTTTGGCGATCCCAATAGCCACCCCTCTTGCCCTGCTTGAAATGGTGTCTCCGTAGTACCACGTTGGGTATGCTGGTGAGGATAATCTAATATTAGAGGTGTGCGACAGGTGGGTCTCCTGTATGAAGACTATTCCGGCCCCATATCTCCTAATCTCCTCTAGAACCCTGTGACGCTTGCTGGGGGAATTCAGTCCTTTTACGTTGTAGGTGAGAAAATTTATTTCAGTCTTCATTCCTCTATTGGGTTTTTTTTTTTTTTTTTTTTTCCATTGTTTTTATTAAATAGTTTAATTGTTTGAAGGCCGTTACTGTGCCAGCATCGGAGGGGGCCGCCCTCCCTTGCTCTCCCCTATCCTCCCTTCCTCCCCAGCCCCCCCCCCGCCCCCCCCTTCTCCCCCCCCTCTCCCTTCCTCCTCCCGCTCCCACCCTCTTTATCCTATCCCCCCCCCCCCCCCCCCCTTCCCTCTCCCCCCCTCCCTTTTTCCTTCCCTTCCCTGACCCCAACATGGGTCTCTAGGTCCGCAGGGGTCATCCTCTTGTGACCACCCTCAGACACTAGATTCATTGTGAGGTGGAGTTTGTTCCCGCCCCTTTTCCCTCCCTTGCCGTCCGGAATACTCCGGAGGGCAAGGGAGAGAGGGTCGACTTCGTTGGGCTGTTAGATATTTCTTTCCCCCCCCCTCTCATCCCCACCATTTTAAGTGAGATCTCCCAAACCCTCTTTTTCGTTCCAGCCTGGTAGATCCGGGACTGGGATCTCCAGTTTAGCACAAAAACCCTGAAGCTCCTCCGGGAATCTCAGCCTAGCCGAGCGCCCCTCTTTTATGCCTATTAGACAGGATGGAAAGCCCCAGTTATATTTGATATTTTCTTTTCTAAGAATTTCTAGTAAAGGTCTTTGAAATCTTCTTCTTTCCAGGGTGCGGGCAGATAAGTCAGCGTAGACTTGTATTTCGGTACCCTCAAACCTCAGAGGTGCATTGCCTCTGATTTTTGTCCAGAGGTCCTCTTTTTCTTTAAAGTGACTGAATCTAATGATGATGTCGCGTGGTCTGTCGGCGTCGGACCTCTCTGGTCTTCCCACACGGTGTGTCCTTTCAATTCTGGGGAATTGATCCTGGTTTTTTCCACTTAGTGGGCCGAGGATAGTCCAGATTTTTTTCTCCAGGTCCTCCCCTCTTTGTTCCGGGACTGCGCGTAGTCTCAGGTTTTGCCTTCTGTCCCTGTTTTCTTGTTCCTCGATCTTATAGGAGGTGTCTCTCTGGTTTAATTAGGACTTTCTCAATTCAATTTTTAAATTAGAAATTGCCTGATCCGTGTTATCTGCTCTACCTTCGACCGCCTCTACCCTGGTCAGTAATTGGCCCATGTCCTCTCTAAGAGTGTTGATTTCTAGTTTGATGGCATTTTCCAGTCGTAATAGCATTGCCTCCATTTCGGTTTTGGTTGGAATATGTGCTCCAGCCTGTTGGTCCTCGAATCGGCTCATGTCCATCTCGCTATCCACGGTACAATCTGCTCTTGATTGATCACTTACGCCTTCTGCCCCTCTACTTCCCTCCGTGTTGGCCCCTGCGTGGGACCCGGGCCCTGCTGTTTTTGGGCTAGCGCCTTGTCTAAGGTAGTGTTTGATCGTGCTCGTTTCTCCTTTTGTCCCTTTTGTGGCTCCCTTCTTTGACGATTTAATTATGTCTTTGCTCATGGTGGCCTTTTTGGTGCCTCTTATTCTTTTACCCAGTTTGTTATTATATTGGGCCCTCTTTTGCCCTCATTCCCCAGCTGAGAGCCTTATCTTCCGATCTGATTTGTATTTTTACAGGGCTTACGTTTCTTTTTCCTTTTTCTTTTTTCTTCTCTTTTTTGGGGGGCACTCTGGTATTGGGGATGAAATGCAACATAGGAGCCCCTATAGGAGCCCCTATTTAACAGATTGTCCCTTTCCGTTGGATTTGTATTCCGGTATGCCAGGGTCTCCCTTATCTACCACTCGCACTGAATCCTGCCGGCCCAAAGGGGGGATCTTCTATTCAGTTGCGCTTCGGATCAAGAATACTTCAGCTTACTCACAGAAGCTGCTGCATCCTCGTCCCCCTAGGGCTATGATCACCTGGGAGTTGTGGTGCAGAATGGGCTTCTTTGCTCCAGTGGTGGGGTTTTAAACAGTTTTAGGCACCTTTAAACATATAGCAGGGCGTTTTCAAAGAGATTTTTTTCCCAAGAATATAAATATGTACTGAAAAAAGAAAGTTGTATGCAAAAACAGGACAATAAGGGAACAGTTCGATCACAGTGCTTTTGACCCCTTTAAATATTCCTGTATTCCATATTCATGAGTACTCGTTGCCCTTTTTATCACCTTAAGGTCAAGAACAGACTTAGGCACATTTAAACATGTAGCTAGGCATATAGCGGAGTTTCAAGGATGTTGTCTCTGGTAATGTAAGTATATGCTGCAAAAAAGAAAATCATATGAGAAAAAAAAAAAAAAAAGGTGGTAAGCATACAATTCGATCGCAGTTCTTTTTGGCCCCTTTAAATATTCCTGTATATCAGTCTTTGCCTCACCATTTCCCTCCGGGAATGTTTCAAGGAATTTATCTGAGGACAAGTCTGGTTTGAGCTCTCCGTATTATTTAACCGCTAATACCAAGCAGGTCAGATTGAAGATAAGTGCACTACTGCGCGCCCTATACCTCTAAACTTTTGTTTTCCATCCACCTTCTGCGGGTGCCAGGAATCCTTCCTTCTTTAAGTGGATGATTTATAATAACAGTTCATCCTCGTACCCCTGATACATCCAATAGCCACTTAGTATAAATATACTTGCATTTCCATCAGATCGAGCTGTAGGCTATACTGAAGATACTTAAACATATATCTGCGCATATAATAGATTTTCCGCAATTTTTTAAGAGGTACATAGAAAAGAAGAGAAGATAATAAGATAAAAAAGAAAAAAAGTCCATACCTGAGAGAGGGATGCCCTTCTAAGATCCCCTCCCAGTACCTGTTGTTTGGCTGGTCAAATGCAGTGTGTCAAACTTGCCACGGTAGTAGGAGGACCGTCTGTGCCAAATACACCTGGAGCCTGCTGTTTGAGGAGGAGAAATGGAAGTATTTTCTCTTCATGCGAGCTGCCCTGAGAAGCTTATGTGGGGTAGTGCATCCAGGAGGCCGCGGACTTAAGGCTGTGGGGTCTGAGGTAGCTCCATTCGTCTCTTTCCATACGTCTGTAGTGGGAGTCTGTCACCTTCCCTGTCATGCCGCTTCTAAGCTCCGCATACCCGCTCCTTTCCCCACCAGTCCGGATGTAGCTGGCAGTCCGCGTAAGGTAGCAGGTAGAGAAGGGGCACTCCCGGGGGTCTTCTCCGTGGGGTTTAGGCGGCCACTAGGCGGGCTCTCACCTCCGCATAGCCCTTCCTAGATCTCATACCACGCCGGAGATCCATGCAGCCCGTACCGCCGCCGACGCTGGGCTCCTCCCCCTATGCCGACGTCTCACGTCAGCATGGCGTGCGTCCACCCACCTCCCAGCATGCACACATATTGCACACCCCATCTTGGTCTATACCGACCACAAAAACCTGGAATACCTGAGGACAGCTAAAAGGCTGAGACCACGACAGGCAAGGGCTCTATTCTTTTCCAGGTTTTTGTTCCATATCACTTATAGACCTGGCTCAAAAAATATCAAAGCTGATGCTCTGTCCCGTATGTTTCACGAGGCTGAAGTACCTCTACCCCCAGACACTATCCTGCCGGCCGGAAACTTCTTGTTACTCCAGGGGGACCTCCTGTATCGCTTGAAACAAGCTTCGGTGGAATGGGCCCCACCTGTTGGAAACGAGGTAAAGATGCTGGACGGTGTGTTCTGGTATAAGGACAAGATACTGGTCCCCGAATGTCTGAGGGTGGAGGTTATGGGACTTTGTCACGACCATAAGTTGGCCGGACATTTCGGTGCCTTGAAGATGACGGAATTGGTGCAGCGTGCGTTCTGGTGGTCGTAGCTGACTAAGGACTGCAAGACCTATGTGGAAACCTGTACCACCTGTGCCCGGAGTAAGACATGTCGAGCCAAGACATGGAGTTTACTAAGGCCCCTGCCCGTTCCGGAAAGACCTTGGAAGATGATATCAATGGATTTCATTGTGGAACTCCCTTTAGCGGAAGGCTATTCTACCATCTTCGTTGTGGTTGACAGGTTGTCGAAGATGGCTCATTTCCTACCCATGAAGGGTACTCCCTCGGCCATGGAAACGGCAAAGATCTTCATTAAAGAGATAGTGAGGCTGCATGGAGTCCCCGCAAGCATCGTGTCTGATCGCGGTGTTCAATTTACCTCCAAGTTGTGGAAGGCCCTCTGCAGTTCTCTGGAGATCGAGTTGGCATTTTCGTCTGCCTATCACCCTCAGACGAACGGGTAGACGGAGAGAACTAACCAGACCCTGGAGCAGTACCTCCGCTGCTTCTCTGCCTTCTCGCAGGACGATTGGGCCTCGCTACTACCCATGGCCGAGTTTGCGTATAATAACGCCCTGCACTCCGCGATCAAGCAAACGCCCTTCTTCGCTAACTATGGCTACCGCCCAACCTTCCTGCCTGGCTCTATACCCGAGTGTTCCATACCCGCGGTGTCCGAAATAATGGGCTCTTTTCGGACCAACAACAAGGCATTACAGGAAACGATGACTCGAACCCAGGAGTACAATAAAAAGATGTTCGATAGGAAGAGGCGAGGTGAGCTCGTCCTCATGCCCGGTAACCAAGTCTGGCTCTCAACCATTAACTTAAAGATGGCTTGCCCCTCAAGGAAACTAGGCCCCAGATTCTTGGGCCCCTTCTCGGTCAAAAGGAAAGTGAATGAGGTGACTTACGAGCTTGACTTACCCGGTTCGCTGAAGATCCACCCAGTCTTTCACGTGTCCCTGCTAAAACCCGTTATCTCTAACCCCTTTACTGGGCGTAACACAGGCCCACCCGAACCTGTAACTGTGGATGGTGAAGAGGAATTTGAGGTGGAAGCGATATTGGATTGCAGAAAAAGGGGCAACCAAGCCCAGTATTTGATCAAATGGAGAGGGTATGGTCCGGAGGACAATTCCTGGGAGCCTGAAGGCAACCTACACGCGGAGGAACTCCTGAGCGCCTTTAAAGACACCCATGCTGATAGACTGGACCGGATGGGCATCCGGAGGCTGCCCTTAAGGAGGGGGCACTGTCAGGAAATGCCTCTAAGCGGACCTGTTGCTGGGCGCCCTGGGGTGCGCCGGTGTGCGCTGGCGCTCGCAGGCGCGTACCTGGGCGCGCTGGTGTGCGGCTGCGTGCGGTTGCGCATGACTGTGCGCCTGTGCGCCTGTGCGCGTGCCTGCGCATGCGCGTGTGGGTGCGTTCGTTGGCGCGCGCGCGCATGGCGTTTGGCGCCAATCGTCCTATTTAGGCTGAGCTCACTGGCGCTCGGTGCTGTCCGATCGTCAGCTCTCTGTGTCCCAATACCTGTTGCCTGAAATCCCGTCTGACCTCCTGACCCCCGGCTTGATCCTGCACCTGTCTGTCTGCTGCCTGCCTGTTGACCTCGGCCCGTCTCTGACTCTGCTCCTGCCTGCTCCTCGGTAATGCGCTGCCCGCTTATTGCCAACCTCTGCCTGTGACCCGGACTTGAACCTGCTTCTCCTCTGTACCGTGCCTGCGTGTGGAAGTGTTCTGCCAAGTTCCTGCTCTGCACCTGCTGCTCACCTGCTGCTTGCTCCCTACTGTCAGGAGACCACGGACTCCACTCCAGCAAACATCTGGGGCCATCCCCCGGCAACGACCCGCCAGGCTCTCATACCACTCTGTGCTCTCGTGCCTTCTGTCCCCACTTCCAGGGGCCGAGAACCAGACACGTACGGGAGGCCTTCCCCCTGCTACAACGGGCTCACCTGTCTGGCGCGTGAAGTCTGACAGGGGGTCTGCAGGCGGGGGGCTTATCGGAATCTGGAAGCCCCCTTTAACAAGGGGACCCCCAGATCCCGCCCCCCCCCTGTGTGAAATGGTAAGGGGGTACAAAAGTACCCCTACCATTTCACCAAAAAAGTGTGAAAAATGGTAAAAAATTACAGGAGACAATTCCTTTATTAAAATCTTCTTTCTTCATCCTTCGGTTTCTTCATCTTCTCCTTCCGTCATCTTCTTCCATCTTCTTCTTCCTCCGATCCGCTTCTTCTTGCGCTGGTCTTCTCGTCTGGCATCTTCTTCCGTCGGCGTCGGCGTCGGTGTCGGTGTCTCTTCTTGGGCCGCTCCGCGCAATGGGAGGCTCCCGCTGTGTGATGCTCCGCTCCGTCTGACAGGTCTTTTATAACGGAGGGCACCTGGTGACCCCGCCCCCTCTGACATCATGGGGAAAGCCATAGGGAATTCCCCATGACGTCCCCGTGCGTCAGAGGGGGCGGGGTCACCAGGTGCCCTCCATTATAAAAGACCTGTCAGACGGAGCGGGAGCCTCCCATTGCGCGGAGCGGCCCAAGAAGAGACACCGACGCCAACGGAAGAAGATGCCGGACGAGAAGGACGAGAAGACCAGCGCAAGAAGAAGCGGATCAGAGGAAGAAGAAGATGGAAGAAGATGGAAGAAGATGACGGAAGGAGAAGATGAAGAAACCGAAGGATGAAGAAAGAAGAAAGAAGATTTTAATAAAGGAATTGTCAAAGACCGTCTCCTGTCATTTTTACAATTTTTCACACTTTTTTGGTGAAATGGTAGGGGTACTTTTGTACCCCCTTACCATTTCACACAGGGGGGGGGGTCGGGATCTGGGGGTCCCCTTGTTAAAGGGGGCTTCCAGATTCCGATAAGCCCCCCGCCCGCAGACCCCCACAACCACCGGGCACGGTTGTGGGGAAGAGGCCCTTGTCCTCATCAACATGGGGACAAGGTGCTTTAGGGGTCTTAGACCCCCAAAGCATCCTCCCAATGTTGAGGGCATGTGGCCTGGTACGGTTCAGGCGGGAGGGGGGGCGCTCTCGTCCCCCCCTCTTTTCCTGCGGCCTGCCAGGTTGCGTGCTCGGATAAGGGTCTGGTATGGATTTTGAGGGGGACCCCACGCCATTTTTTTGGGCTAGGGTTCCCCTTAAAATCCATACCAGACCTCAAGGGTCTTGTATGGATTTTGAGGGGGACCCTACGCCATTTTTTTATTTTTTTGGGGCTGGGGTTCCCCTTAATATCCATCCCAGACCTGAAGGGCCTGGTTATTGAATTTGGGGGGACCCCCACGCTTTTTTTTTGTTTTTTTATTAATGAATGACAGTTCTCTGTGTTACAGGAGCCATCAATTCATTAGCCGCGAGTGCTTTTAAATAGCTTTTTTCTAAGTTCTAAGCACAGGAAACCTGCCCCCCTTCACAGGCCACCTATAGAGACCCCCCAGATGTGATACTGCAATGCTGTTCTAACAGCACGCACACACAAATCCCCAGAAATAGAGCATAACTTGTCAGCAGTCAGCAACACACTGACACGCTGACACTGTGACTGAAACATAATATGCGAGGCCGCCGCCGCGGCGGCCTCTTATACCGTGGGGCGTGTACTAAAGCCCCTGAGCTATAATTGGCTACAGGCATCCTGCCTGTAGCCAATTATGGCTCTCCTCGCTGCCGGCGCTGTGATTGGCCAAGCATGCGGGGTCACAGTGCATGCTTGGCCAATCATCAGCCAGCATTGCACTGCGACTAGCGCAATGCATTGCGGGCTGCTCGCATCACACGAATTTGATGCGAGCGGCCCCAATAGTTCTGGGCTCGCCGAGCGAGCGAACGCCCGGTGCTCGATTCGAACATGGGTTCGAATCTAACACCGGGCCCATCCCTAGTTATTACCTTGTGAGGTGGTGAACATGACTTTGTATGAGATATGTAAGTTAGAAGTTCTCAATACTATATTGAGGGATGGGACTACCTTCTGTTTCCAATGTTCAGCAATATGAGAGACTATTTTTCTTAGTGATGGTGGAATTATTTCTATACCTAATGATAAAATAGCTAATCCTGTTTTTTTTTTTAAATTCTTATACCCGTGATTTGTGTTATGATATTGAATACGGCTGACCAAAGAGGTTGTATTGAGGGACATCTCCAAAATATATGGATTAGTAGGGATGAGCCGAACACCCCCCTGTTCGGTTCGCACCAGAACCTGCGAACAGACCTAAAGTTCGTGTGAACTTTAGAACCCTATTAAAGTCTATGGGACTCGAACGTTCAAAATCAAAAGCTAATTTTAAAGGCTTATATGCAAGTTATTGTCATAAAAAGTGTTTGGGGACCTGGGTCCTGCCTGTAAAGGGGCGCATGTTTCCCATGCTTAGAACTGTCCCTGCACAAAGTGTCATCTCTGCAGGAAAAAAAGTCTTTTAAAAGCACTCGCGGCTATAATGAATTGTCGGCTCCCATAGTACAGAGAACAGTCATTGATAAAAAAAATATATATATATATGCGTGGGGTTCCCCCTAAATTTAATTACCAGGCCCTTCAAGTCTGGTATGGATATTAAGGGGAACCCCCTTGTCAAATTTAAAGCAAAAAATTACATGGGGTTCCCCCAAATATCCATACCAGTCCCTTCAGGTCTGGTATGGATTTTAAGGGGAACTCCACGCCAAATTTAAAAAAAAAATGGCGCATACCAGACACTTTATCTGAGCACGCAACCTGGCAAGCCGCAGGAAAAGAGAGGGGGAACAAGAGAGAGCGCTCCCCCTCCTGAACCGTCCCAGGCCACATGCCCTCAACATTGGGAGGATGCTTTGGGGGTCTGTGACCCCTCAAAGCACCATGTCCCCATGGCCAGTGGTTGTGGGGGTCTGCGGACGTGGGGCTTATCAGAATCTGGAAGCCCCCTTTAACAAGGGGATCCCCAGATCCCACCCCCCCTGTTTGAAATAGTAAGGGGGTACCCTTACCATTTCACAAAGAAAAGTGTAAAAAAAAAAAATCAAAAACACACTGACATGGTTGGGAAAAGTCCTTTATTAAAAATAAAAAAAAGATTCCAGCGGTGGTAATCCACTCTTGCTATCCAGCAGGGGTGATCTCTTCTCTGGGGTCCAGCGATGGGTGATCTCTTCCGATGACATCCAGCGCAGCGCATCCTGTCTCAACGGAGATACTGCGGGAATCCCAGGTCTTAGCTGAGGAGGACCGGGCCACCCATCACCTGACCCCGCCCCCCCTCTGATGCAAGGGGAAGGCTGGGCTTCCCCAGCGACATACGGGTGACCCCGCCTCCCTCTGATGTAATGGAAACCTGCGTTACATCAGAGGGGGGCAGGGTCACCCATACATCATTGGGAAAGCCCAGATTTTCCCTTGTGTCAGAGGGGAGGCTGGGCCATTCATCACCTGACCCGCCCCATCTGACGCAAGGGGGAAGCTGGGCTTCCCCAGTAACGTACGGGTGACCCCGCCCCCCTCTGATGTAATGGAAACCTGCGTTACATCAGCGGGGGGTGGGGTCACCTGTACATCACTAGGGAAGCCTGGGTTTCCCCTTGCGTCAGAGGGGGGCGGGGTCAGGTGACGGGTGGCCCCGTCCTCCTCAGCTAAGACTTTATCAGACCGTCGGGATTCCTGCAGTGTCTCCGTGGAGACAGGATGCGCTGCGCTGGACGTCATCGGGAGAGATCACCCATCACTGGACCCCGGAGAAGAGATCAGCCATCGCTGGATAGCAAGAGTGGATTACCACCGCTGGAATCTTTTTTTTTATGTTTAATAAAGGACTTTTCCCAACAGTGTCTGTGTGTTTTTTAACAATTTTCCCCTTACCATTTCAAACAGGGGGGCGCGATCTGGGGGGGCGCGATCTGGGGGTCCCCCACAACCACCAGCCAGGGTTGTGGGGATGAGGCCCTTGTCCCTATCAACATGGGGAAATGGGGCTTTGAGGGGTCACAGACCCCCAAAGCATCCTCCCAATGTTGAGGACATGTGGCCTGGTACGGTTCAGGAGGGGGGCGCTCTATCGCCCCCCCCCCCTCTTTTCCTGCGGCCTGCCAGGTTGCATGCTCGGATAAAGGGTCTGGTATGGATTTTGGGTGGAACTCCATGCCATTTTTTTTTTTTTTTAATATGGCGTGGAGTTCCCCTTAATATCCATACCAGACCTGAAGGGCCTGGTAATTGAATTTGGGGGGAACCCCACGCATATATTTTTTTTTTTATCAATGACTTTCAATGACGTTCTCTGTATTACGGGAGCCGACAATTCATTATAGCCACGAGTGCTTTTAAATGACTTTTTTTCCTGCAAAAATTACACTTTGTGCAGTGACAGTTCTAAGCACGGGAAACATGCGCCCCTGTACAAGCATACTATACACACCCCCCAGGTACTAAATTTAAAGTAATATTACACTTTTATTGTTTCACTTTAAGCATTATTAAAATCACTGCTCCCAAAAAAACTGCAATTTTTTAACTTTTTTTTTGCATTGATACATGTCTCCTGGGGCAGGACCCAGGTCCCCAAATACTTTTTATGACAATAACTTGCATATAAGCCTTTAAAAATAGCTCTTTAGATTTCTCCCATAGACTTTTACAGGGTGTTCACGGCTTTTCGAATTTGCCGCGAACACCCCAAAGTTTGACTCAAACGCAAAGCTCATCCCTATGGATTAGCGATCCTCTGTGATTGCGTTGTCAGAGGCGGCTCTAGGATTTGTGAGGCCTTAGGCAAAACTAAGATATGAGGCCCCACTCACGCCCATAATGTGAAAAATAATGAAAGCGATCGATAAAAGTAAACTGTATTATTAGGGTGCAGTATAGGGGGATTGTAGGTGGACAGTACACTGGTCAGGAGGGTACAGTACAGGAGGGTAAGTGGGCACAGTACAGTGGGTAGGTAAGTGGACACAGTGCAGGGGGTAGGTAAGTGGGCACAGTACAGGTGGTAGCTAAGTGGGCACAGTACAGGGGGTCGGTAAGTGGACACAGTACAGGGGGTAGGTAAGTGGACACAGTACAGGGGGTAGGTTAGTGGACACAGTACAGGGGGTAGGTAAGTGGACGCAGTACAGGGGGTAGGTAAGTGGATACAGTACAGGGGCAGTAATGGATGTTACTAACAGTGATGTAACAAACGCGATTAAAGTAAACGGTGTTACGTAACGCAGTTACTTTAGAGGGTAACGAGTAATCTAACTGATTACTCTTCCCCTCGCGGTAACGCTGTTCCCATTACTGGGGCGGTGTTACCGCAATTACTCGCTGCGATCTGCGGAGCCGTCCTCCGGCTCCGGCCTAGATCCGGAGCGGCGGCCATCTTGGTGCACCCATCGGCCGTTTACAATGTGATTGCTCCGTTAAATGACGGAGCGATCACTTGTAAACAAACCGGCGTCAAGATGACGCCGGTTCCTCTCTCCCCTCTGTGTACAGATCTGTACAGTGGAGGGGAGAGATCGGATGCCAGCACATACCCTGCCAATACTCTGCAATACCAGCCAATACCCTGACAATACTCTGCAACACCCTGCAATACCCAGGTAATACCCTGCCAATACTCTGCAATACTCTGACAATACTCTGCAACACCCTGCAATACCCTGCCAATACTCTGCAATACCCAGCCAGTACCCTGCCAATACCATGCCAATACCCTGCCAATACCCTGCAATACCCTGCCAATACTCTGCAATACTCTGACAATACTCTGCAACACTCTGCCAGTACTCTGCAACACTCTGCCAATACTCTGCAATACCCTGCCAATACTCTGCAACACCCTGCCAATACTCTGCAACACCCTGCCATACCCAGCCATACTCTGCCATACTCTGCAATACCCCGTAATACCCATCCCTACTCTGCCATACCCAGCCATACTCTGCCATACTCTGCAATACCCCGTAATACCTAGCCAAACTCTGCAATACTCTGCCATACCCAGCCATACTCTGCAATACCCCGTAATACCCAGCCATACTCTGCAATACTCTGTAATACCCAGCCATACTCTGCAATGCTCTGCAATACTCGGTAATACCCAGCCAATACTCTGCGATACCCAGCCAATACTCTGCAATACCCTGCCAATACTCGGTAATACCCAGCCATACTCTGCAATACTCGGTTATACCCAGCCAATACTCTGCAATACCCTGCCAATACTCTGCAACACCCTGCCAATACTCTGCAATACCCTGCCAATACTCTGCAATACCCTGCCAATACTCTGCAACACCCTGCCAATACTCTGCAACACCCTGTCAATACTCTGCAACACCCTGCCACACCATGCCAATACTCTGCAACACCATGCCAATACTCTGCAACACCCTGCCAATACTCTGCAACACCCTGCCAATACTCTGCAACACCCTGCCAATACTCTGCACTACCCTGCAACACCATGCCAATACTCTGCAACACCATTCCAATACTCTGCAACACCCTGCCAATACTCTGCAACACCCTGCCAATACTCTGCCATACCCAGCCATACTCTGCCATACTCTGCAATACTCGGTAATACCCAGCCATACTCTGCAATACTCTGTAATACTCTGCAATACACGGTAATACCCAGCCATACTCTGCGATACCCAGCCGTACCCATCCATGCTCAGCCGTACCCAGCCATACTCTGTCAATATTACAGTTGAGGAGATGACGTGGATATTACAGTGGGTGAGATTGTGGATATTACAGTGGGGGCTTTATGGTGGTGGAATTTTCACAGGTTTTTGCAAATTCAATTATTATTTGCTGATCCTAAAAATGATCCGATCCGTGACTCTGATCCAAGCAACGATCAGATCCGTGAGTTTGGGGGGGGACAGATGTACAGAGGGGGAACAGATATATGTGTGTGGAGGGGGACAGACGTGTAGTGGGGTACAGAGGGGGAACAGATATACGTGTGTGGGGGGGACAGATGTGTAGTGGGGTACAGAGGGGAAACAGATATATGTGTTGGGGGGGAACAGACGTGCAGGGGGGTGCAGAGGGGAAATAGACGTGCAGGGGGGAACGTGCCCCTTGCTTACAGTAATACTAGACCCGCCCCTAAGAATATTAAAAAAAAAATCACAGTTACTTTTCTGAGTAACTAATTACTTTTCCAATGTAGTAACTGAGTTACTAACTCAATTACTTTTTTGGGAGAAGTAATTTGTAACGTAACTAATTACTTTTTTAAAGTAAGATGACCAACACTGGTTACTGATATGATCTCTTCAAGCAGAGCAGCTCAGGGAAGCGGCTCTAACAAATCCCACCTATTCTGCTGTCACTAGGCGAAATCTACGCTGGAATGACAACTCCCCCTCTACTTTTCCCTTTTTTTCTCTCTTTCGGCACTTTGAAGGGTTAAGGAAGGACCCAGAGGTGGAACATCTTATTACTACTGCTGCTTGTGTGGGTGGGATGTGTACTGCGCCAATCATATGGGATGAATAGGAGAGGAGGGTCAGCAGGGATTGGTGCAGCACACATCCCACCCACACAAGCAGCAGCAATAGTAAATGCTCTGCCTCTGGGTTCTCTCCTAGCCCCTGAAACAATGGGAGTCAGGATGGAGCTGGGAACCATGGGGTATGGGAGTAGGAGGAGGGTTGAAAAAGGGGGGAGTGGGTAGGAGATGGAGAGTGGGTAAAGGAGAACTGGAGTGGTCAGGGGAGAAAGAAAGAAATAAAAAAAATAAAAGAAAATAAAAGAAAGAAAGAAAGAAAGATAAAGATAGATAATAAATAGACAGATAGATAGAAATAAATATAGATAGACAGATATATAAAGGGAGAAAGAAAGATAGATAGATAGATAGATAGATAGATAGATAGATAGATAGATAGATAGATAGATAGATAGATAGAGGGAGAAGGATAGATAGATAGATAGATAGATAGATAGATAGATAGATAGATAGATAGATAGATAGATAGATAGAGGGAGAAAGATAGATAGATAGATAGATAGATAGATAGATAGATAGATAGATAGATAGATAGATAGATCGATAGAGGGAGAAAGACAGATAGATAGATAGATAGATAGATAGATAGATAGATAGATAGATAGATAGATAGATAGATAGATAGATAGATAAAGGGAGAAGGATAGATAGATAGATAGATAGATAGATAGATAGATAGATAGATAGATAGATAGATAGATAGATAAAGGGAGAAGGATAGATAGATAGATAGATAGATAGATAGATAGATAGATAGATAGATAGATAGATAGATAGATAAAGGGAGAAGGATAGATAGATAGATAGATAGATAGATAGATAGATAGATAGATAGATAGATAGATAGATAGATAAAGGGAGAAGGATAGATAGATAGATAGATAGATAGATAGATAGATAGATAGATAGATAGATAGATAGACAAAGGGAGAAAGACAGATAGATAGATAGATAGATAGATAGATAGATAGATAGATAGATAGATAGATAGATAGATAGATAGAGGGAGAAAGATAGATAGATAGATAGATAAAGGGAGAAAGACAGATAGATAGATAGATAGATAGATAGATAGATAGATAGATAGATAGATAGATAGATAGATAGATAGATAAAGGGAGAAAGACAGATAGATAGATAGATAGATAGATAGATAGATAGATAGATAGATAGATAGATAGAGGGAGATAAGCAATAATCACTGTGTTCTCCTGTTCTCCTCACCCACCCCCCCCCCCCCCCCCCCCATAGAACACAATAGCTCCACTGCCAGTGTTGATGGGGGAATCAAGCAATTGCAGGGAATAAAAATGTATCATCTGTGGCCTATTTTAGGGAGATAGATCACACACACTAAAATATGTTTATATGCATGATTGTTTACATCTGCCTCATGAATCTCATATCTGAACAACACCTAAAACAAACACAGAGTAAATATTAAATCATTAGAAACAGAGGAATTGGAATGGTAACTATACAGAACTATACGGAATTAAGAGCAAAATATGGCTAACAGTATACTACCAAATTACGGTAAGTTAAATCTTAACAATCAGCTTTTAAATGTGTTAGAGGAACTGGCACACGCTCTAAAGACAGATAAACTACAGCTTTAATGCATATTACATCCCCTAAAATAGGAGTCGTTTTCATAAAATGTCATTTCTACTGTCAATGTAGGAGCTTATTGCTAGATAATGCTGGTAATTATTACTAGGAAATGCTGGATTCCTTTGGAAAATAACTGGTTTTAGATCATTTAAGTATTTTCTTCTATTTGGGCATTAACGTCTTTTTTCTGTATACACGGCAGCTTCAATTAACAGTGACAATAACATTTTGGAAGTCCCAAAGTACATCTAAAGACTTCAGTGCTCTAAACAGATCTCACATTTAGTTACTCCAGAGCCTAATAAACAAAAAAAATGTCTATTACCACACTTGAGTCAGGCTATAGTTGTACTTTAAATAAGCAGAAACCATTTACATTATGCTTGCAACTGATTGTTAAAGAAAAAAATATCTTTATGTTTATTTGTTTATAGAAAGAAAATATGCTTGTGCTTTGTGTCTCGCGTGAGGTGTAGCACACTGCGTGGTTGGAATACAAAATTCTATAAATATTGAAAAATAAATAGTTGTACTTCCCCTTTAAAATTCCTAAACAATACATTGTTATCCAAAAAGTGCCAGTGCTTATGTAAACACATATATACAATCAATATAAACCATAAATAAATTTGCAAATTAATAGTGCAAAAATATTTTTTTTCAATACTTATCAAGTGCAAAGTCCATGCAATATTTTCTAGGAGCAAAATGTAAACAGTAAGTGTGTCAGAGAAATACCATGCTTCAGCGCTGGGTCCCTAGAGTACGCAGAGGTGCTCGGCAGTGCACACAGGTACGCGGGGCAGTGGGTGCGCATGCGCGGGTTCACGGCGCTCGGGTGTTCTATGTTCTAGCTCATCCAGCGCGGCTCACGTCTATGCGCGGCTCTGTCAGAAAGCGAGTGCGCATGCGCACTCGTCCGGGTACCCCACCTGACCATTTACCTGGCCTATAAAAGGCCTTCTCCTTTCCTCCACAAATTGCTGGTTTGTTGTCTCTACTTCCTGAGTTCCTGGCTCCAGTCTCCCGTATCCTGTATCCTGTATCCTGTACCTGCCTGATTACCTGTGCTTGACCCGGACCTCTTCTGACCACCGCTGCTGTTACCTGTGTTTGACCCCTGGCTTGCCTCTTGAATATCCCTCTGCCTGATCATCTGTGCTTGACCCTCGGCCTGCCTTCTGGACATTCTCTTGTTACTTACCTGTGTTTGACCCCTGGCTTGCCTCTTGGATATCCCTTTGCCTGATCATCTGTGCTTGACCCTCGGCCTGCCTTCTGGACATTCTCTTGTTACTTACCTGTGTTTGACCCCTGGCTCGCCTCTTGGATATCCTTCTGCCTGATCATCTGTGCTTGACCCTCGGCTTGCCTTCTGGACATTCTCTTGTTGCTTACCTGTGTTTGACCCCTGGCTTGCCTTCTGGATACCCTACTGCCTGACTACCTGTGCTTGACCCTCGGCCTGGCTTTCTGGACTTCCTGTTCACGTATGCACCCCAGGATTATCCTCCAGTGTGTGTTCCGGTCCCTCTACAGCCTTTGCCTCATCTTGGTCCTGCCAGGTGTCTACTTCCAGTGCAGCTTCAGCCACATACGGTCTACACCTCCACTGCACACCACCTGCATCCCACCTGCTGGCAACCCGTGCATCTTTGTGCCCGGTGCCCTCTGTACCCATTCCAGGGGCATCGTGCACCTAGTCGCAAGGGGAGCAGCTCTCAGCATATCGGCCTGGGTGAGTACCTGTGACAAAGTGAATGTTACTCCTCGTGACTTCCATCCACCAAAACAGTTTAGCCTTATACCAGATGACGTTTATTCCCCATAGAAAAGAAGATCAATATATACTCTATACAAAACGGCTTCTTGTGACAGCCTCCTCCAGCCTCCTCCAGCCAGCACGATTCCCCGTTTCCAGCAAACCAGGCTGAAAAGAGTTAACACCAAGCAAAAGGAGCTCTCAGAGGAGTCAAGATAGTGTAATACAAAGAAAAATTGCGCTGGACAAAAAAACGTGAAAAAAACTAAATAAAATAGAAGCAGCAACCAGAATGTGATAAGCAAATAAGAAATGGAAAAAGAAAGGCTGCGCTAAGTAATAAAAAATATGAATAACAACAGTGATTATGACAACCAAAATTGAAAAATCTGACAGATAACAGTGAATGGGTCTCCCCCAATATGTATAAACAAATTAACTAGTGAGAAAATGAGGGCTGCTAAATGTCCATGATGGGCATAACCAGTCAAATAGCCAAACAGGTGATACACGACAAATGAAATAAATAAAATAACAAAATGTCCAAGTGGACTGAATAATCAGTCAGGTGCAGCAGTGAGTGGCTTCCACGTGTTGAAAACGGTGACTTTTCAGGAATTCGAATTAAAGTGACAAGTGCTGTAGTAATCCCACCACCAGGAAGATTGCAGGCTTACCAGACTGTAGAAGGGAAAACGCATGTGGCTAATACCCAGCCAGGGCCTTGTCCTCCGACATAACTCGATTACACCACTCCCGATATCCAGGAAGTTGTTCACTTCAGGTGTGGGTGGACGCGGGATTTACCACTGATGGTAATGGTTCATGGACCCTATGGTTGTGGGAGCTAGTCCGTGGATCTCCAGAAAAGGATTGGCCCGAATATGAAAAAAGGAAAAGGGACACACCATGGGTGGGATCCAAGGGATTTATTGGGACAAAGAATGCCTACAGGCACAAATACAAAAACAAAAAATGGATAAAATGGTATTTTAAAATTGCGGCCGGCCGGCAGCAGTACCCGCCCGTGCTATAGGACGTAAAGCGCGGTGACGTCAGCACGTCGCTCCTCCCTATGCGTTTCGTCAGAGAGTGACGTAATCATGGGACACCTACAAGATAGTGTAATACCATTAAACAGGATACCTTTATTTACGCCACACTGAGATACAGCAGGCGCAACGTCATCGTCTAGGCCCCACCCGACATGTTTCGCTAGCAATGAGCATTGTCAGGGTGATGGAGAACAGACGCAGGTGTCAGTAACATTGGTTCATGTATCAGGAGCAGCCCATTCTGTGCATGTCCCAAATGGTCAGTTCGATACAACATCTATAGAAAGAAACCTGATCTCTCATGCTGAAAGGCTGATCCTAATGTATAATACAGACTGACTGCATGAGCATAAAAAAATTATAAAAATGGTAGCCATTTATAGTGGGATTAAACCAAACTAAAATAAAATAACATTTATGCAAACCGAATCGCTGCAAAATGCCACATGCCCCCTAGTTGGAAAAAATCAGATTACTCTTAAAACCTTTATTAAAACTAAATCTAAAAATTAAAATTTTTTAAATAGCGCACAGAATTATTAGAATAACTCCATGAAAAAGAGACATTTTAAATTAAACACAAACAAAAAGTTAAATTTAGCTTTTATTAACCACTTCAGCCCCGGACCAATTGGCAGCCAAAGGGCCAGGCCCCTTTTTGCGATTCGGCACTGCGTTGCTTTAACTGACAATTGCGCGGTCGTACGACGTGGCTCCAAAACAAAATTGGCGTCCTTTTTTCCCACAAATAGAGCTTTCTTTTGGTGGTATTTGATCGCCCCTGCGGTTTTTATTTTTTGCGCTATAAACAAAAATAGAGCGACAATTTTGAAAAAAATGCTATATTTTTTGCTTTTTGCTATAATAAATATCCCCAAAAAATATATAAAAAAAATTATTTTTCCTCAGTTTCAGCCGATACGTATTCTTCTACATATTTTTGGTAAAAAAAATCGCAATTAGCGATTATTGATTGGTTTGCGCAAAAGTTATAGCGTTTACAAAATAGGGGATAGTTTTATAGCATTTTTATTAATATTTTTTTTTTACTAGTAATGGCGGCGATCAGCGATTTTTATTGTGACTGCGACATTATGGCGGACACATCCGACATTTTTGATACATTTTTGGGACCATTGTCATTTATACAGCAATCAATGCTATTTAAATGCATTGATTCCTGTATAAATGACAGTTGTAGTGAAGGGGTTAACCACTAGGGGGAGGGGAGGGGTTATGGGCTGTGACATGTGTGTTTTTTTTACATTAGGGGACAGGGCTGACGTCTGACGTCATTGATCGGCTTTCCCGATGACCGGGAACAGCCAATCAATGACAGGCAGTGTAGGAAGCGCGGGGAGAGGTTTGTTTACACATACCTCTCCCCGTTCTTCAGCTCCGTGACCCGATCGCGGGACGCCGCTGGCGGCGCGCACGCGACCCACGGGCAGGCATTTAAAAAATCCCGTACAGGAGGCGGTCGGGAAGCGGTTAATAAAACAATTAAAGCCCCATTCAATGTTTACTACAAATGGATGGAATGTTTTAAGTGTGAAAATCCACCGAGTCTCTAACCTAGAGATTCCTTGGATCTGAAAACTACCTCTCCAGTTTCTGTAAAAATGTATCAAGTCTCACTAATTTGAGAGAGGAAGGGTCCCTATTGTTGTACAGCCTATATTGTTTGGATAAACTATGGCCCTTGAACCTCTTTCTGGTGTTTGCTATGTGTTCATTAATTCTGACCTGCAGTACAAATTAGGTCCTCCCAACATATTGAAGATGGCACGGACACTGCAGCAGATAGACCACATATTTGGTAGAGCATGAAATAAAATCCTTAATGTTATACATAGTCTGAGTGGTTCATGATGTAAATTCCTTAGTCCTAATAGTGTTATTATTAATAGTTCTGCACATGGTACATTTACGACATGGGAAGAACCCTTCAATACTCCAAAGAAGGACGATCTGACAAAAGGGTCAATTACATTTGGGGTGATAAAATCTCTCAGCATCCTGGTTTTCCTGTATATAATCTTAGAATTATCGGGTAAAAATGGCCCAAGGATATTGTCATTTTTCAATACCTTCCAATGCCACATTGATTAAAAAAGGTAGTGAGAAATAAAAATTGATAGTCTTTCTGACTTTAACTTCACTTTTCTCTCTAGAATGGCCTTCCTATCTAGTAATGAGACCTCAGCAATTATCTTGTCTAAACCATTTTCTTGAAATCATTTTTTCAAAAATCTCTGTTATAGAATCTGAGAATGTTGAAAAAAAGTTCTCTATTTTGTAACAATTATGTCAGATCTTCAGGAACTGGCCCTTAGGGATTTCCTTGATCATGATGAATGGTAACAACTACCCTGGGGAATTAATCAATTTCTATAAATTTTTTTGAAAAAAAATGCTTGTTTCAAAATAGTTACCCTGTCTCTTTATGACTAAATCCAGAAAATGGACACGTAAAGGCTATACTCAAGAGAAAGCTTACTGTCACAATCATTGGCATTAAGTTCATTCATAAATTTGTGTAGAGAGTCAACACCACCTGCCCAAAAAAAGAGGGCATCATCCATCTAGTGCCTCCAATATAGTAATTCGGGGGGGTTATTGTATATGGCCTACTCTACCCACCTCACTATGAATTGATTGGCGAGGTTGGGGGCAAACTTTCCCCCATATCAATGCCTGGTTACTGTACAATTGCCAAACAAACCACACATAATCATGGTTCATAGCAAATACCAGGAGATATGTAAAATTAAATATTTCTGCATCCTTGGTATAGATTCACTCATACCTAAATAATAAGTAGCCACCTTTATCCCTCTATCATGTGGGATAATACTAGAATAAGAGGAGCCATCCACTATTACCCACAGACAGGTTCCTTCAACCGTAATGTCATTAATAACCTGAGTGGTGTCTTTCAGAAAGGGTGGTGTTTTTTCAACTAAGAGTTGTAAGAAGAAATCTAAATGTTTTACAATTCTACATGTTACTGAGCCAATACCACTTATAATGGGAACAACCTCTGGGGTTTTGGGTGTCTTTCTGTATTTTTTCTTGTTGAAAAAAAGTGATTATGTGATGGAATTGAATACGATTCTTTCAGATAGAGACAGTGGTGTATCTTGGTTTTGTGCTGCTCTAGGCAAGACTAAAATCTGCCATCCCCCCATCTAAATGTGTCCCACCCCAGCCATGGTATAATGTTTTTGTCTTAGAGTCTGATGGGGAAGCTGCTGATGTGTGCTGATATCTAAATAATTATGGTGTTGTGTATTTCATACAAATTGCTACCTCTGCCTTTTTAATAGATTGTGCAGTGGCTCTCCGGAATGCAGTGGCTCCATGCCAGGGATACACTTTACTCTCTAGGCTTTATAGAAAATCATAAGCTGGGAGCCAGAAATCAACATGTGAGTAGCATAGATCCAGAGCTCCAAAAGAGCAGAATAATCCTGAAAAATCCTGCTGAATCCTATTCAATCCTGTGGTAAACCCTGCCCCTAATTAGTCCCCCAACACTACCTGGATGCTTATCATGGTAAAGATAGGACAAAGGGTCTGCGAAAAACATCAGAGTAAACTACTGGAATTGTTATAGGTGAATAATATTGAAGAGGAAAAACAGTCTACAGAAAGGGAGAACTTTCACTAACATTTGGTACAGCAAATTACTCTTACAGAGCATACAAATTGGATATAGATGGGATCAGAGTAGACCCCGCTTTTCTCAAACACGACATGTAGAATGTGAAGAAGAGAGCAACACTTGCTGAACAACAGATAAGTGACCTTGAGGGCATTATACAAGGAAGGTAGCAGGGGGTTAACAACCAGGTGATTTTTTTTAGAGGGTTGTTGATGGTAATGTGTTCTGTTCTCAGGTATATTTGCCATAGAGAGAGCTTATTGTATTCCCTTAAGAGCCCCTACCCCCACATACACAACCTTTAACAGGCCATATTGCACTTCAGAGATAAAGAAAAATATGCCTAAAGAGGCAAGATCTGCAAAAGAGTACTCATTTAATGGAAATCACATATCAATATACCATGATTTATCAATTGCTGCACAAAAACAGCGGGCACATTGAGAGAGCTCAATCTAGTGTATAACATGTTGAACCCTACAAAACTAAGATTGATTGACAAGGGCAATATCCAATTTTTCACAACTCATCGTCAATTCACTGGTAAGATACTAGAGGGCGCGCTAAAACTCCTTATACTCTGAATCACAAATTACTCTCTTACAGTTACAATTTTAGCCTGTTTCTAATATTCCTTATTCTATCTGAGACTTTTCATATTTTGAAAAATATTAAACTGCTGTTTCTCCCTGAGATGAGTGCAATCTAATAAACTGGATTTGATTCTACCTTGCCCATCAGTCTACCTGTATTCCTTTGAATTTGTATCTCCTAGCACCTGGGTGGGAAGATAAGGATAAATGTTTATTTTTTGGGTTACAGGTTTGGCTGTTAGGAATAAGATGTTACATTTGCAAATATATGATGGGATGGTGTGCACCTGCACAAAACATTCAACTGTCAGCACTGATAAATCCCTCCATACTAAAGGAGAGCCAGGAACGTACAAGGCAGGTACCGTCAGGGGCCAGCACAGAGGCTGGTGGAGACAAAGAGGTGCAGGCACTAAGAAAGATTATATGGTGACAGTCAGGAAGGGTAGAGGGGGAAGTGCCATGGATGCCAATCCAGGGCTGGAGCATCTTAATAAGTATGCTCCACTGAGTGACATTGGTAAAACCAGTCAGGGACCAGCACTGCTGGAGCTGAGGGACTCTCCTAGCTGCCGGGGGAAGAACTCCTCCAGTGAGAGTGGAGGGGAAGTGTAGGGAAAGGAAAGACAGAGTCTGGTGGTAGGGGATGGACTGCACCTAAATGAAGAGGGCGCAGATCAGCTGGGAGTAAAGATGGCCAAAAAGTTAGAGGGTTTTTTTAAACTAGGTAACGGGGAGGAGGGCCCAGAGGTAGCGATAGTCAGCACGGAACATATTCCAGAGGGCAGTATTGGAGGCATTAGTGGTGAGTTGACTAAAGTACATAAACTACGTGGCATGTTCACCAATGCCAGGAGCCTGGCGGACAAGATGGGTGAACTAGAGATACTGTTGTACAAGGAGGATTTGGATTTTGTGGGAATTTCAGAGACCTGGTTGAATGACACTCATGATTGGCTGGCAACCATTCAAGGGTATAACTTTTATCGCAGGGATGGAGATGGTAAAAGGGGGAGGGGTATGCCTATATATCAAGAATAATGTACAAGTGAATGTGAGAGATGACATCACTAAGGGAGCTAGGGAGGAGGTGGAATCCTTATGGGTAGAGCTACAAAGTGATGAAGCTAAGGGGAAAATAATACTGGGAGTATGCTATAGGCCCCCTAACCTGAGGGAGGAGGGGGAGACGGATCTCCTATCACAATTTGGATTAGCAGCAAGGATGGGAAGTGTTATCATAATGGAGGATTTTAATTATCCAGACATAGACTGGGCGGAGGGAACCATGCATTTGTCTAAGGCTCGCCAGTTCCTAAATGTCTTGCAGGACAATTTCATGGTTCAGATGGTAGATGCACCAACTATAAATAAAGTGTTACTGGATCTACTGATTACTAACAATACAGACCTGATCACAGATGTGGAAATACGGACCAATTTAGGAAATCACAGGTCAATTGGCTTCAGTATAAATCACACAATTAGGAAACATAAGGGGAATACAAAGACACTGAATTTCAAAAGAGCCAACTTCCCTAAACTACAAACCTTGTTAGAAGGCATAAATTGGGATAAAATCTTAGGAACAAAGAACACGGAGGAGAGATGGGTTTGCTTTAAGAGAATATTAAATTAAATAAGGGCATTAGCCAATGCATCCCATTGGGTAATAATTTTTAAAAATTGGGTAATACATTAAAAAGTACGAACAAAAGTCCTGGATGGCTAAACTGTAATGTAAAAATGCATATAAAAGCAAAGGAGAAGGCCTTCAAAAAATACAAGGTTGAGGGATCATCATCATTCAGACTTTATAAAGAATGCAACAAGAAATGTAAGGGTGCAACTAGGGCAGCTAAGATAGAACACGAAAGACGCATAGCGAACGAGAGCAAAAAAATCCCCAAAAATTCTTTAAGTATGTAAACAGTAAAAAAAAAAGGGAGGACAGACCATATTGGCCCCATAAAGAATGAGGAAGGACATCTGGTTACAAAGGATGGGGAGATGGCGAAGGTATTGAATTTATTCTTCTCCTCAGTCTTCACAAGGGAATTGTGGGGATTCAGTAACCAAAACTGCAGAGTTTATCCTTATGACACATCACAGGAAGCACCTCCATGGTTAACAGAGGACAGAATTAAAATTAGACTTGGGAAACTTAACATTAATAAATCACCGGGACCAGATGGCTTGCATCCGAGGGTACTTAGGGAACTCAGTCAAGTAATTGCCAGACCATTGTTCCTAATTTTTACTGACAGTCTACTGACTGGAATGGTACCAGCTGATTGGAGAAAAGCCAATGTAGCACCAATATTTAAAAAGGGCCCAAAATACATCCCTGGGAATTACAGACCAGTTAGCCTAACATCAATAGTATGCAAGCTCTTGGAGGGGGATGATAAGGGACTATATACAAGATTTTAGTAATGAGAACGGTATCATTAGCAGTAATCAGCATGGATTTATGAAGAATCATTCTTGCCAAACCAATCTATTGACCTTATATGAGGAGGGGAGTTGCCATCTAGATAAAGGAAGGCCCGTAGACGTGGTGTATCTGTATTTTGCAAAAGCATTTGACACAGTTCCCCATAAACTTTTACTGTACAAAATCTGGACTGGACCATAGGGTGAGTACATGGATTGAAAGCTGGCTACAAGGGCGAGTTCAGAGGGTGGTTATAAATAGGGAGTACTCAAAATGGTCAAAGGTGGGTAGTGGGGTCCCCCAGGGTTCTGTGCTGGGACCAATCCTATTTATTTTGTTCATAAATGACCTGGAGGATGGGGTAAACAGTTCAATCTCTGTATTTGCGGACGATACTAAGCCAAGCAGGGCAATAACTTCTCCGCAGGATGTGGAAAGCTTGCAAAAAGATCTGAACAAATGAATGGGGTGGGCAACTACATGGTAAATGAGGTTTAATGTAGAAAAATGTAAAATAATGCATTTGGGTGGCAAAAATATGAATGCAATCTATACACTGGGGGAGAAACTCTGAAGGGATTCTAGGATGGAATAGGACCTGGGGGTCCAGGTAGATGATAGGCTAAGCAATGGCATGCAATGCCAAGCTGCTGCTAACAAAGCAAACAGAATATTGGCATGCATTAAAAAAGGGGATCAACTCCAGAGATAAAACGATAATTCTCTCCCACTCTACAAGACTCTGGTCCAGCCGCACCTAGAGTATGCTGTTCAGTTCTGGGCACCAGTCCTCAGGAAGGATGTACTGGAACTGGAGCGAGTACAAAGAAGGGCAACTAAGCCAATATAGGGTCTGGAGGATATTAGATATGAGGAAAGGTTGCGAGCACTGAACTTATTCTCTCTGGAGAAGAGACGCTCGAGAGGGGATATGATTTCAATTTATGAATATCGTACTGTGACCCCACAATAGGGATAAATATTTTTCACGGAAGGGACTTCAACAAGACACGTGGCCACTCATTTGAAATTTGAAAAAAAGAGGTTTAACCTTAAACTACGTAGAGGGTTCTTTACTGTAAGAGCGGCTAAGGATGTGGAATTCCCTTCCACAGGTGGTGGTCTCAGCGGGGAGCATCAATAGTTTTTAAAAAAAAAAACTATTAGATAAGCACCTGAACGACTTCAACATACAGGGATATACAATGTAATACTGACATATAATCACACACATAGGTTGGACTTGATGGACTTGTGTTTTTTTCAACCTCACCTACTAAATGAACGGACTTGCCGATGAGCGGCAAGTCCGTTCATTTCAAAAGTCCCGCGGACTTGCCCACTAACGGCGGGATTGTCCGCTGGACTGCCAAGTCCAGCGGATAATTTTAAAACCAAACTTAAAACTTTGGTCCGCCGGACTTTGGCGCCAAAAAGTCCGCCGGCGCCCACACACGAGGGGATTATCCGCTGGACTTCAGTCCAGAGGATAATCCCGCGGGATTGTCCCTTCGTGTGTACGCGGCATAACAGAAGCAAGAATATTTCTGCTGATTAGGCTTTGAAATGAAAGTGTTTGTTACAATAACAATTCATATTTCTGATGTGTGCCTGCTTTGCCATGTACTTGTATCAAAAAGTATCCTGCTCACTTTGTATTACTTCCTTTGTGTGAAATCCCTGGTGTTCCTGCCAGTCCTTTTGCTTTCCTATTAAACATTTGACCCCACTAGGCATAAGATCACAGCCTGGTCAGTTCTCTAGCTGTACTGGGAATTCAGCCTGCTTTCTCCAGACTTCTTGAGAACCCCCGCCACACACACACACACACACACAGCCATTCACTGGGAAGTTCAGTGTGCTGTTATTTCTTCTCCCACAGCTCCTATGCAGCTGAGAACATAGGGAACAGAGGGAATATGATCACTTATAAAAAGGGAAACAAAGGTATTTATAATATTTTTTTATATCTATAAACAAATGTTTTGCCTTTCATTTAAATTTTAAACTGCATGGATTGTTTTACAAGGTAATCGTTTACAATCATTAAGGTTTTTACAGAAAAAGCGCCTAAAGGCTGCACGTTAGTACAATGGATGATTGTTTGTATAACTACATTTTCAAAATACAGTAAATGTTAAATATATGAGGGGCACATGTTCCATATACCACCAGTGTAGACACAAGACATTTTCATTCCCCTATCATGAAATTTCTGGGGTTGTTTTATAGTTTTTGGAGCGTAGAGACTAACCACCTACAATTTTCTGGTATGTTGTCTAAGCCAAATGTGATAGAGCCTTTGGCCCTGAATCCCTGCCAGATAGTATAATATTGAGATGAAGGATTGATAATCATTTCAAATGTCATTCTCTTTTAAACCATTGTCCTGGAATGTACGAGAACTCAATTACAGGATAAAGAGATCTTTAAATGTTTGATTATCATAGGTGCAAACGTATATTATTCTTCTGCAGGAAACTCACCTGCAGAGGAACAACATAGCTCAAGCCTACCATGCTACCATACTAGCTCTTCTAGTGGAGTTTCACATTTTGGTGGCTAAAACCTTAATTGCTCCTATAAGCGTAAGTCACATTTTTACCTTGCAACTGTTATTGTCAGTGTAATGCCGCGTACACACGAAGGGACAATCCCGCGGGATTATCCTCTGGACTGAAGTCCAGCGGATAATCCCCTCGTGTGTGGGCGCCGGCGGACTTTTTGGCGCCAAAGTCCGGCGGACCAAAGTTTTAAGTTTGGTTTTAAAATTATCCGCTGGACTTGGCAGTCCAGCGGACAATCCCGCCGTTAGTGGGCAAGTCTGCGGGACTTTTGAAATGAACGGACTTGCCGCTCATCGGCAAGTCCGTTCATTTAGCACGTGACTTCAGGTTACGTAGCTAGCGTAGGCAGTTACTGCCGCCGCGCTAGCTCCGTGACCTGGCATGGATTTAAAGGGACTCCCCACGCCGAAAAAACGGCGTGGGGGTTCCCCCCAAATCCATGTCAGACCCTCATCCGAGCACGCAGCCTGGCAGGCCAGGAAAGGGGTGGGGACGAACGAGCGCCCCCCCCCTCCTGAGCCGTACCAGGCCGCGTGCCCTCAACATGGGGGGTGCCCTGGGGAAAGGGGGGCCGTGCGGCCCCCCCCACCCCAAAGCACCTTGTCCCCATGTTGATGAGGACAAGGGCCTCTTCCCGACAACCCTGGCCGTTGGTTGTCGGGGTCTGCGGGCGGGGGCTTATCGGAATCTGGGAGCCCCCTTTAATAAGGGGGCCCCCAGATCCCGGCCCCCCACCCTATGTGAATGAGTATGGGGTACGATGTACCCCTACCCATTCACCTAAGGTGTAAAATGTAAAGTACAAAAACACACACACTTTTGAAAAAATATTTTATTGCACTGCTCCGGGGGTCTTCTTCCGTCTTGGGGGTCTTCTCGCCGGACTCCTCCGCTCTCTTCTGCTCTTTTACCTAGCTCTTTCACGAGGGGGGGAGTCCGGCTACCTTCTTCGTCGTCGCCGCCGTCGTCTGGGGGTCTCGATCCGCCTTCGGGGGTCTTCCGGGGGTCTCTTCTGTTCTTGCGGCGGTCGTCGTCTTCCGCGCCGCCGGCGCCTTCTTCTTCTTCTTGTCCTTCTTCTTGTCCTTCTTCTTGTTCTTCTTCTTCCGATGTTGACCCGACGCTCTCTCTGCCCGGAATGCCTGTGCCGCTCTGCGCTGAGACTTATATAGGGGAATGGGGACAGGGTCACATGTTCATGTCACATGGTGACCCCGCCCCCTTGCGATGTCACAGTCCCAGCATCCTCCGGGACTGTGACAACACAAGGGGGCGGGGTCACCATGTGACATGTGCATGTGACCCTGTCCCCATTCCCCTATATAAGTCTCAGCGCAGAGCGGCACAGGCATTCCGGGCAGAGAGAGCGTCGGGTCAACATCGGAAGAAGAAGAACAAGAAGAAGGACAAGAAGAAGAAGAAGGCGCCGGCGGCGCGGAAGACGACGACCGCCGCAAGAACAGAAGAGACCCCCGGAAGACCCCCGAAGGCGGATCGAGACCCCCAGACGACGGCGGCGACGACGAAGAAGGTAGCCGGACTCCCCCCCTCGTGAAAGAGCTAGGTAAAAGAGCAGAAGAGAGCGGAGGAGTCCGGCGAGAAGACCCCCAAGACGGAAGAAGACCCCCGGAGCAGTGCAATAAAATATTTTTTCAAAAGTGTGTGTGTTTTTGTACTTTACATTTTACACCTTAGGTGAATGGGTAGGGGTACATCGTACCCCATACTCATTCACATAGGGTGGGGGGCCGGGATCTGGGGCCCCCCTTATTAAAGGGGGCTCCCAGATTCCGATAAGCCCCCGCCCGCAGACCCCGACAACCAACGGCCAGGGTTGTCGGGAAGAGGCCCTTGTCCTCATCAACATGGGGACAAGGTGCTTTGGGGTGGGGGGGGCGCACGGCCCCCCTTCCCCAGGGCACCCCCCATGTTGAGGGCACGCGGCCTGGTACGGCTCAGGAGGGGGGGGGCGCTCGTTCGTCCCCACCCCTTTCCTGGCCTGCCAGGCTGCGTGCTCGGATGAGGGTCTGACATGGATTTGGGGGGAACCCCCACGCCGTTTTTTCGGCGTGGGGAGTCCCTTTAAATCCATGCCAGGTCACGGAGCTAGCGCGGCGGCAGTAACTGCCTACGCTAGCTAAGTAACCTGAAGTTACGTTCGAAATGAACGGACTGCTCCGTGTGTGGGCAAGTCCGTTCATTTTCAAAAGTCCCGCGGACTTTTGGCCGGCGGATTATCCGCTGGAGAAGTCCGTGCGTGTGTGGGCAAGTCCACACGCTCGGAAAGTCCAGCGGACCTAGCTGGAAAGTCCCGCGGGATTGTCCGCTGGACTAGGTCCGCCGGCAAAAGTCCGCACGTGTGTACGCGGCATAATATACACTTGCACCGCACCACAAAGCTATATGCCTCTGTGTACAAATATACAAAAGAACTGTGAAGAAAAAATGAATTGCGCACAAAAATATATATAAATAAATAAAAATTGGATTAAAAATATGAGTATTACAAAAATAGTACTGCTGCCCCTTTAAGAATCAACCATACCAAACTATGTCTAAAACTATAACCAAAATACACAGACATTAGGCAGTGCTGCACATCCCCATATTTGTAGTGATTCAAACTGAACAAATGTGTAATATGGTTATTTAGAATTTATTACACATTTATTCAGTTTGAATGACTACAGGTATGGAGATGTGCAGCACTACCTAATGTCTGTGTATTTTGGTTATTGTGTCAGACACGTGTTTGGTAAAACCTTAAATGCTCATTACCATACAATCAAAACAGATGCTCAAGGAAGATATGTAATTTTTGTACTTACAGTTCACAACATCATATTCACTAATGTTTACATATCACCTCCTTTCTCAAGCTCCCCCCAAAAATCCATACCAGACCCTTATCCGAGCATGCAACCTGGCAGGCCAGAGGAAAAGAGGAGGGATAAGAGATTGCCCCCCTCCTTAACCATACCAGGCCACATGCCCTCAACATTGGGAGGGTGCTTTGGGGTAGCCCCAAAGCACCTTGTCCCCATGTTGATGGGGACAAGGGCCTCATTCCCACAACCCTTGCCTGGTAGTTGTGGGGGTCTGTGGGCGGGGGGCTTATCGGAATCTGAAAGCCCCCTTTAACAAGGGAACCCAAGATCCCAGCCCCCCCTGTGTGAATTTGTAATGGGGTACAAATTTACCCCTACCATTTCACAAAAAAAGTGACAAAAAGGTTAAAAAACACAAGAGACGGTTTCTTCTGGTCTTCCTTCGGTGTTCTTCTTGTTCCTCCAACTTCTTCTTCTCCATCTTCTTCTTCATCTTCTTCTTCCTCCACTCTTCTCTTCCCGCATCTTGCTCCGGCTTCTTCTCTACTCCGTCTGCACGATCGGCCTCAGTGGGAGTCTTAAGCCATGTGACGCTTAGATTCTTCTGAAACTTCTTAAATAACGGAGGGTGGGGCCACCCAGTGACCCCACCCTCCTCTGATGCACGGGGACTTCCCTATGGCTTTCCCCATGATGTCAGAGGGGGCGGGGTCATCCATTTACAGAAACGGGTGAACCCGCCCCCTCTGTCATCAAATCACTGTTAGTACATTTGGTGAATGCAGAGAAGGTCTGTAGCCCTCAAAAATGAAAGAGTATTGAACCTCCCTCAGTGGGACAGTGGATTTTTGAGCTTAAGGATGCACAACATATGGAAAGTTTTTACATAAGCTTTGCAACGGAAGGAGGAGCAGCATAAAAAAAAATATTGATCTTTTGGAATTATTACTATTACTCATAAATACTGCTTTTTTGCTTCTCAGCAATTTGTGCAATCTTGCTGCAGGAGATGTGGAATTCTTGTGGAATTTTCTGTGAATACCTGCTATGATGGTGCTGAGGAGACCACGCCCTATATCTGTACCTCAACTTGTACTTTTGTTCTTTTTTCCTTTCTTTTCCATTTTTTTTCTCCTTCATTTTCCCTCTCAAACCCCTGGTACGCTACCCCACAGGTTTCTTGCTTTTTATTGCCTTTACCATATTATACCCCAATTAAAATGATCAGGATTCATGTTGGAATCAAAAAATTATTGTAAGAAAAAATACTGTATACACTGGAGTATAAGCTGACCCGAATATAAGCCGAGGCACCTAATTTTACCACAAAAAACTGTGAAAACATATAAGCCTAGGGTGAGAAATGCCCAGCTATTGTAAGTGGAAAAAAGGTTCAACAATGCCCATTTGCAGCCTCACTGTACCCATTTGCATGCCTCACTATGCTTATTTGCAGCCATAGGTCCCCCGAACTTCAAACTTGGTAGTTAAGGGTTCCTAGATGCCCCCTAGCTGTAGCCAAAGGGTCCCGAAATGACATTGCTGCAAATGGACACAGTTGACCGACTTTGGGGCCCTGTATCTCGGGGCCACTTGGTGCTAGGAACCCCAAATTTGGAGATGTTGTAGTGCTAGTTCAAATGGGTTCCTAAATGTGGGGTTCCTAGCACCAAGTGGCCCCGAGATACAGGCCCCCCAAATTCGGGTCGGAAAATGTCAAGCACTTTTCTGCAGCAGAGAATTAAAATTTCCGAACCGACTTTGGGGCCCCATATCTCTGGGCCACTTGGGGCTCGGAACCCCAAATTTGGATATGTTGTAATGTTAGTTCCACCGGGTTTGCACATCAAATTTGGGGTTCATTCTCTGCTGCAGAAAAGTGCTTGACTCGAGTATAAGCGGACGGATGTTTTTTCAGGAGCAGTGATTTTAATAATTCTTAAAGTGAAAAAATAAAAGTGTAATATTCCTTTAACTTTCGTACCTAGGGGGTGTGTATAGTATGCCTTTAAAGGGGCGCATGTTTCCCGTGCTTAGAACTGTCCCTGTAATTTCTGCAAGAAAAAAAGTCATTTAAAAGCACTCGCGGCTATAATGAATTGTCGGTTCCCCGTAATACAGAGAACAGTCATTGAAAGTCATTAATAATAAAAAAAAAAGCTTGGGGTTCCCCCCAAATTCAATTACCAGGCCCCTCAGGTCTGGTATGGATATTAAGGGGAACTCCACGCCAAATTTAAAAAAAATGGTGTGGAGTTCCCCCCAAAAACTTATACCAGACCCTTTATTCGAGCATGCAACCTGGCAGGCTGCAGGAAAAGAGGGAGAGCCCCCCCCCCTGAACCGTACCAGGCCACATGCCCTCAACATTGGGAGGATGCTTTGGGGGTCTGTGACCCCTCAAAGCACCATGTCCACATGTTGATCGGGACAAGGGCCTCATCCCCACAACCCTTGCCCGGTGGTTGTGGGGGGTCTGCGGGCGGGGGTCTTATCGGAATCTGGAAGCCCCCTTAAACAAGGGAACCCCCAGATCCTGGCACTCCCTGTTTGAAATGGTAACAGGTACATTGTACCCCTAACATTTCACAAAGAAAGTGTAAAAAATTGTAAAAAACCCACTGACACCATTGGGATAAGTCCTTTACTAAAAATAAAAAAAGATTTCAGCGGTGGTAATCCACTCTTGGTATCCTGCGATGGCTGATCTCTTCTCCGGGGTCCAGCGATTGATGATCTCTCTCGATGACGTCCACCGGAGACACTGCTGGAATCCCGGTGATGGCCTGACAGGTCTTAGTTGAGGAGGACGGGGCACCGGTCACCTGACCCCGCCCCCCTCTGATGCAAGGGGAAACCTGGGCTTCCCCAGTGATGTGTGGGTGACCCTGCCCCCTCTGATGTAACGGAAACCTGCGTTACATCAAAGGGGGTGGGGTCACCCGTACATCACTGGGGAAGCCCGGGTTTCCCCTTGCATCAGAGGGGGTGGGGTCAGGTGATGGGTGGCCCTGTCCTCCTCAGCTAAGACCTGTCAGGCTGCCTGGATTCCTGCCAGGTTGCGCTGCGTTGGACGTCATCGGGAGAGATCATCTATCGCTGGACCCTGGAGAGATGATCACGCATCGCAGGATACCAAGAGTGGATTACCACCGCTGGAATCTTTTTTTTATTTTTTTTATTTTTAATAAAGGACTTATCCCAACAGTGTCAGTGTGTTTTTTTACAATTTTTTTACAGTTTCTTTGTGAAATGGTAGGGTGTACCCCTACCATTTCACAAAGAAAGTGTAAAAAAATGTACCCAATACCATTTCAAACAGGGGGGGTGCCGGGATCTGGGGGTTCCCTTGTTAAAGGGGGCTTCCAGATTCCGATAAGCCCCCCGCCCGCAGACCCCCATAACTACCAGGCAAGGGTTGTGGGGATGAGGATCTTGTCCCCATCAACATGGGGACATGGTGCTTTGAGGGGTCACAGACCCCTAAAGCATCCTCCCAATGTTGAGGACATGTGGCCTGGTACGGTTCAGGAGGGGGGCACTCTCTCATCCCCCCTCCTTTCCGGTAGCCTGCCAGGTTGCGTGGTCGGATAAAGGGTCTGATATGGATTTTTGGGGGGAACTCCACACCATTTAAAAAAAAATAATTGGCGTGGAGTTCCCCTTAAAATCCATACCAGACCTAAAGGGTCTGGTATGGATATTTGGGGGGAACCGCACGTAATTTCTTTTTAAATTTGACGTGGGGTTCCCCTTAATATCCATAACAGACCTGAAGGGCCTGGTTATTGAATTTGGGGGGAACCCCACACTTTTTTTTATGACTTTCAATGACTGTTCTCTGTATTACAGGGAGCCAACAATTCATTATAGCCGCGAGTGCTTTTTTTCCTGCAGAAATTACACTTTGCGCAGGAACAGTTCTAAGCATGGGAAACATGCGCCCCTTTACAGGCATACTATACACACCCCCTAGGTACAAAATTTAAAGGAATATTACACTTTTATTGTTTCACTTTAAGCATTATTAAAATCACTGCTCTCGAAAAAACGGTTGTTTTTAAAACTTTTTTTTGCATTGATACATGTCCCCTGGGGCAGGATTCAGGTCCCCAAGCCCTTTTTAGGACAATAACTTGCATATTAGCCTTTAACATTAGCACTTTTGATTTCGAACTTTCGAGTCCCATAGACTTTAATAGGATTCTAAAGTTCACACAAATTTAAGGTCTGTTCACAGGATCTGGTGCAAACCGAACCGGGGGGTGTTCGGCTCATCCCTAGTGGGCAAGTATACCTGAGATTGGCAGTGTATCTCTCTACTGTCCCCAACAAGATGCACTCCACCTCAATAAAAGTTCTGAATTTACATTTTCTTTACCTGGCTCCTTGCTTTAATCTGGGGCTCAGGAGTCATCCTCCACTGCAAAAGAGTGTCTGGTAACAAAGTGCATACTCATGGTAGAGACAGAAGTGTAAGAAAGGTGAGAGGTGGACAAAAAAATGAAAATAATGGACAATATGGGTAAAGAATTGTGTGGACAGAGTGGGCAGCAAAATATGTGTACAAAATGGGTCAGAGGGTAATTGTACTGATATGAAGGTTAAGTATGCATAAGGGTGTAGTTTGTAAGGTGAGTGATACAGAGAAAATATATGGTTTAGGCAGTAGAGGTTAAGGTTGCACAGAGAATTGAACATGGAGAAAATATCGTTGAGACTGAAAGTCACATGTAAATGGTTTGAACATGATGAATATCTCTTTAACCAGTTCCTGACCGGCGCACGCCGATATACGTCGGCAGAATGGCACGGACAGGCAGGAGGGCGTATATATAAGTCCCTCCTTAATGCCGTCCGTGCCATCGGGAGTGCGTCGGGAGCGGCGTGCTCCCGAGCCGGTCGGGACCCCCGTGAGGCCGGTCGCGGGTCCCGCGGACTCGATCGCCGCGGGAACACCCGCGATCGTCTCACGGGAAGGCAGAATGGGCAGATGCGGAAATAGACAGCATATCCCCGTTCTGCCTAGCAACTAGTTACGCCGATCTCTGCTCCCTGTGATTGGAGCAGAGATCAGCATTCACTAGCTGACAGCCACACACCCCCCCCCCACAGTAAGAAACACACCCCTAGGCATACTTAACCCCTACACTGCCATCCCTGGTTAACCCCTTCACTGCATTTAAATAGCATTGATTGCTGTATAAATGACGATGGTCCCAAAAATGTGTCAAAAATGTCCGATGTGTCCGCCATAATGTCGCAGTCACAATAAAAATCGCTGATCGCCGCCATTACTAATAAAAAAAATAATTATTAATAAAAATGCTATAAAACTATCCCCTATCTTGTAAACGCTATAACTTCTGCACAAACCAATCAATAATCGCTTATTGCGATTTTTTTACCAAAAATATGTAGAAGAATACGTATTAGGGATGAGCCGAACACCCCCGGCGTTCGGTTCGCACCAGAACCTTCGAACGGACCGAAAGCTTTTCAGGCGCAAGCGATTTTCGAACCCTATAGGGATGAGCCGAACACCCCCGGGTTCGGTTCGCACCAGAATCTTCGAACGGACCGAAAGTTCGCGCAAATTTTCGAACCCTATTCGTTATAATGGACGCGAACGTTCGAAATCAAAATTGCTAATTACAACGGCCAATATGCATGTTAATGTCATAAAACAGGTTTGGGGACCCGGGTCCTGCCCCAGGGGACATATATCAATGCAAAAAGAACTTTTTAAAACTAACGTTTTTTCGGGAGCAGTCATTTTAATGATGCATAAAGTGAAAAAAAAAAAAGTGAAATTTTCCTTTAAATATGGTACCTGGGGGGTGTCTAAAGTATGCCTGTGAAGTGGCATGTGTTTCCCGTGTTTAGAACTGTCCTTGCACAAAATGACATTTGTAAAGGAAAAAAAAGAAGCCATTTAAAACCACTTGCGGCTTTAATGTCATGTCTTGTCCTGGCCGCCATATGGCTGAAAATCCTTGAGAAAAATGGCATGGCTACCCCATCACCCCCCCCCCCCCCCACCCCAGCCCCTTTGGGTCTTGTATGGATATTAAGGGGGACCCCGCACCCAAAATAAAACCCTATACCTACAACCCTATATACTCTGAACAGCAGTATATAGGTGGTGCAAACAAGACACGGACTGTAGGTTTGTTCTTAAGTAGAATCTGAACAGGTACATTATGAAGTGTAGCGCCATCCCAAAAAAATCTATTTTTAAGCTTTTTGGAGAACATAGGGAGGGGTTATCACCCCTGTAACATTTGCTGTCTTTGCACATCTGTTCAGAACATGTCACCTCACTTTCCGTCCCAATGACAAATGTTTTTGGAAAAGTGGGGTTTTAATTGAAACAAGGATTGGTGATAAAGCATCAGTAGAGAGGAGATACCTTTTTCCCAAATTAAATCTAACATGAAAGAATTTCCCTTCCTAGGGGTAGATTTCCTCTCACTTCCTGTTTTCTCTTTCTGTTTGCAAGTAGGAGTCGTTTGTAAGTTGGATGTTTGAAAGTAGGGGCCTGCCGTATATACTCTGCAGAAATTTGCCCTATTAGATGTTGGTGTAGCCACAAGACTGGTGGGCACAGGAATGGGCCCTGCTGTGAGTTAATAGATCAAGATTTGTACTTGCATGCACCTGTTGAACCGGGCAGAAAAATTGGGCCTTTGGTGGTGGTGGTGGTGGTGGACGGTGTTGCCACAAGACTGTAAGCCCTCACAGTTACTCTTGGTAGGCGCAGGAATGGGCCCTTCTGTGAGTTATTAGATCAAGATTTGTAATTACACGCCCCTGTTAAACAGGGCTGAAAAATTGTGCCTTAGGCATTGGTGCTGGTGCCACAACACTGCAACCCCTCACAGACACTGTACTCTTAGCACAGCAATGAGACCTGTTGCAAAGCATTGCCTAAAAATTGTAATTACACGCCCCAACAGGGGCTGAAAAATTGTGCCTTAGGCACTGGTGCCACAACACTGCAACCCCTCACAGATACTGTACTTGGAGCACAGCAGTCACACCTGTTGTGAAGCATCTTTTTAAAAAATTGTAATTACACGCCCCTGTTAAACAGGGGCTGAAAAATTGTGCCTTAGGCATTGGTGCTGGTGCCACAACACTGCAACCCCTCACATATACTGTACTCTTAGCACAGCAATGAGACCTGTTGCAAAGCATTGCCTAAAAATTGTAATTACACGCCCCAACAGGGGCTGAAAAATTGTGCCTTAGGCACTGGTGCTGGTGCCACAACACTGCAACCCCTCACAGATACTGTACTTGGAGCACAGCAGTCACACCTGTTGCGAAGCATCTTTTTAATAAATTGTAATTACACGCCCCTGTTAAACAGGGGCTGAAAAATTGTGCCTTAGGCATTGGTGCTGGTGCCACAACACTGCAACCCCTCACAGATACTGTACTCTTAGCACAGCAATGAGACCTGTTGCAAAGCATTGCCTAAAAATTGTAATTACACGCCCCAACAGGGGCTGAAAAATTGTGCGTTAGGCACTGGTGCTGGTGCCACAACACTGCAACCCCTCACAGATACTGTACTTGGAGCACAGCAGTCACACGTGTTGCGAAGCATTTTTTTAAAAAAATTGTAAGTACACGCCCCTGTTATACAGGGGCTGAAAAATTGTGCCTTAGGCACTGGTGTGGTGGCATGGATCATTGAGGAGGAGGAAGAGGATAGTCAGTGAACATAACAGGACAGTCACTCAGCATCAGCATAGGCAGTCTTGAAGGGATGTGACATTATAAATTATTCCGTTATATCCGCTTCAGGTGCCTGGTAGCGGGTGGTGATCCAAGACTGATTCATTTTTATGAAGGTCAGTCGATCAACCGAGTCAGTGGACAGGCACACCCTATGATCGGTGACAAATCCTCCAGCAGCACTGAATGTGCGTTCGGAAAGAACGCTGGAGGCAGGACAGGCCAGTAGCTCAATTGCATACTGTGCAAGCTCTGGCCAGTGATCCATCCTCAGGACCCAGTAAGCCAGAGGATTTTTGGTGGGAAAGGTGTCCAAGTCTGACCTTGCCCCTAGGTATTCCTGCACCATGTATATCAGACGCTGGCGATGGTTGCTGGAACCGATCATACCTTGGGGCTGCGGACTAAAAAATTGTCTGAACGCATCGGTCAGACGTCCACCTTCCCCACCGCTCCTTCTGCTACTGACCGAAGCCTCAGCAACTCGTCGTCCAGGACCAGGAGTTTGTAACCTCCCAGTTTCTGGGAACGCGTTGCACAGACCTTTCTGCAAGGCCTCCCTGAGATGTCTCATCCTCTGCTCCCTCTGCGACGGCAAGATAAGGTCCGCAACCTTACCCTTGTACCGTGGATCAAGGAGAGTGGCCAGCCAGTAATGGTCCCTCTCCTTGATCCGAAGAACACGAGGATCCTTCCGCAGGCTTTGCAGGATCAGGGAGGCCATGCAGCGTAGGTTAGCTGAGGCATTCGGTCCGGAGTCTTCTGGGTCACTGAGGATGACATGATCGCCAGCCACCTCCTCCCAGCCACGTACAAGTCCACTGGTTTGTTGGGACTGTACATCATCCCTAAAAGACTGCTGCTGCTGATGCTGAGTGCCAGGCTCCACCTCCATGCTCACACAATCCTCCTCCTCCTCCTCCTCCTCCTCCTCCTCATCCTCTTCCTGTGTGATGGGTGGGACAGAAGGAACACTGTCCGGATAAAGGGGGCCTTGAGAGGCAAGGAAGTCCTCCTCTTCCTGCCTCTGTTCTGCCTCAAGTGCCCTGTCCATTATCCCACGCAGCGTATGCTCCAACAGGTGGACAAGAGGTACAGTGTCACTGATGCATGCACTGTCACTGCTCACCATCCTCGTGGCCTCCTCAAATGGTGAGAGGACAGTGCATGCATCCCTGATCATGCTCCACTGGCGTGGGGAAAAAAAGCCAAGCTCCCCTGACCCTGTCCTGGTGCCGTAGTCGCAAAGGTACTCATTGATGACCCTCTGCTGCGTGTGCAGTCGCTGCAGCATGGCCAACGTTGAGTTCCACCTGGTGGGCATGTCACATATTAGGCGGTTCTTGGGCAGGTTCAGCTCCTTTTGCAGCTCAGTCAGCCGAGCACTGGCATTATAAGATCGGCGGAAATGCACACAGACTTTCCTGGCCTGCCTCAGGACATCCTGTAAGCCTGGGAACCTGCCCAAGAACCGCTGCACCACCAGGTTGAGGACGTGAGCCATACAGGGCACATGGGTGAGCTGCCCCTGTCGCAGGGCGGAGAGGAGGTTGGTGCCATTGTCAGAAACGACCATTCCTGGCTTAAGCTGGCGTGGCGTCAACCATCTCTCGGCCTGCCCCTGCAGAGCTGCCAGAACCTCTGGCCCAGTGTGGCTCCTGTCCCCCCAAACACACCAGCGCAAGCACGGCATGGCATCTTTTTGCCTGCGTACTTGCGTAGCCCCTTGTACGCCTACGGAGCACCGCTAGTTCCGAGGACAGAGCACTGGAGGAAGAAGAAGAGGAGGGGGTGGAGGAGAGAGGTGTGTCACAACCAGTAGCAGTAGTACCATTTTGGAGGCGTGGTGGCGGAACAACCTCCAACACTACTGCACCTTGTCCTGCATCCCTCCCAGCTGCCAATAGAGTGACCCAATGGGCCGTGAAAGAAAGATAACGTCCCTGTCCATGCCTGCTCGACCATGAGTCAGCGGTAATATGCACCTTACCGCTGACCGCCCTGTCCAGCGAGGCATGGACATTGCCTTCCACATGCCGGTAGAGAGACGGAATTGCCTTCCGTGAGAAAAAGTGGCGTTTGGGAACCTGCCACTGAGGAACCGCACATTGAACAAACTCACGGAAGGGGGCCGAGTCTACCAACTGAAAAGGCAGCAGTTGAAGTGCTAGCAATTTAGCCAAGCTAGCATTCAACCGCTGGGCATGTGGATGGCTGGGAGTGTACTTCTTTCGACGGTCGAGCAGCTGGGGCAGGGACATTTGCCTGCTACAATCGGACGTCGGTGTACTGCAAGTACTTGGTTGTGACACACCTAATTCTACACCTTCAGTCCTCTCAGAGCAGCTTTCAGAGAGGACTGAAGATGTAGTGGGGATGGAGATCCCAGCTGATGAGGAGCAAGGAGAGGTCCGCTTTGTTCTTTGGTGTGGGTCTTTTATGTGTGCTTGCCAACGAGCTGCATGGCAGGTGGACATATGTCTGCTCATGCTTGTGGTGCCCAAGCGGCTGATGTTTTGGCCACGCGAGATACGCTTGAGACAAATATTGCAAATAGCAGTGGTGCGATCTGATGCACTCGTCTCAAAAAAGGCCCACACCAAAGAACTTTTCTGATAACGTGCAGAGGCAGCGCCCTGCACAGGCGGAGCTCTGCGGTGTGGTACAGTTGCTGTGCTGGCCTCTAGCTGGCCTCCAGGGGGCATCCTGCCTCGTTGGACATGTGACGCCGCATCCTCCTCCTCCTCGTCCTCCTCCTCATCCTCTCTCCCTTCAGGCACCCACGTGGAGTCAGTGACCTCATCATCCCCTCCCTTTTCACCACTAGAGCAAACCTGGCAGTAAGCTGCAGCTGGTGGAACAGTACTGCCAGATTGCTGTCCTTCAGCATCCCCTCTCTCTGCGCGCACACTACTGACTTCCTCAAGCTGGGTATCATCATCCGAGCCTTCGAATCGTTGGGCATCCTCCTGGAGCATGTACCCAACACTGTGCTCAAAGAGTTCGGGGGACTCCTCAGGAGGACATGGTGGGTCTAGGGAAGGGGTGGCTGATGATGCCATTGAGTACGCGTTGGCAGCTGCTCTGCCAGTACCCTGAGCCTGGGTGAGAGAGGATGAGGAGGATGAGGAGGGCTTGGTCATCCATTCTACCAAGCCTTCAGCATGATGCGGCTCCACATGTCCAGCTGCCGAAAACAAAGACAAGCGTGTCCCATGGCCACGTGCTGATGACGATGCACGACCACGTCCACGGCCAGCACTGTTGTCTCTAGAAACAGAGCCTGCCTGCCCTGTGTTCTTGCCTCTGCACGCTCTGCCTCTCCTTGGCGGTCTTCCAGTCATTGTAGTCGGTAGTGTATATAGTATAAAAAATAGAGCTCCTATGTGTGCTCACAACACACTGTAGGTCCTATGGGTGCTGACACTAACACACTATAGGTACTATGTGTGCTGCTGACAAGAAGATATAGGAGCTCTGTTTGCTGCCACTAACACACTAGAAGTCCTATGGGTGCTGCTGAGAAGAAAATATAGGAGCTCTGTGTGATGCCACTAACACACTAGAAGTCCTATGGGTGCTTCTGCGAAGAAAATATAGGAGCTCTGTGTGATGCCACTAACACACAAGAAGTCCTGTGGGTGCTGCTGAGAAGAAAATATAGGAGCTCTGTGTGATGCCACTAACACACTAGAAGTCCTATGGGTGCTTCTGCGAAGAAAATATAGGAGCTCTGTGTGATGCCACTAACACACAATTGAAGTCCTATGGGTGCTTCTGGGAAGAAAATATAGGAGCTCTGTGTGATGCCACTAACACACAATTGAAGTCCTATGGGTGCTTCTGGGAAGAAAATATAGGAGCTCTGTGTGATGCCACTAACACACTAGAAGTCCTATGGGTGCTTCTGGGAAGAAAATATGGGAGCTCTGTGTGATGCCACTAACACACAATTGAAGTCCTATGGGTGCTTCTGGGAAGAAAATATGGGAGCTCTGTGTGATGCCACTAACACACTAGAAATCCTATGGGTGCTTCTGGGAAGAAAATATGGGAGCTCTGTGTGATGCCACTAACACACTAGAAGTCCTATGGGTGCTTCTGGGAAGAAAATATAGGAGCTCTGTGTGATGCCACTAACACACAATTGAAGTCCTATGGGTGCTTCTGGGAAGAAAATATAGGAGCTCTGTGTGATGCCACTAACACACTAGAAGTCCTATGGGTGCTTCTGGGAAGAAAATATGGGAGCTCTGTGTGATGCCACTAACACACAATTGAAGTCCTATGGGTGCTTCTGGGAAGAAAATATGGGAGCTCTGTGTGATTCCACTAACACAATAGAAGTCCTATGGGTGCTTCTGGGAAGAAAATATGGGAGCTCTGTGTGATGCCACTAACACACTAGAAGTCCTATGGGTGCTTTTGGGAAGAAAATATGGGAGCTCTGTGTGATGCCACTAACACACTAGAAGTCCTATGGGTGCTTCTGGGAAGAAAATATGGGAGCTCTGTGTGATGCCACTAACACACTAGAAGTCATATGGGTGCTTCTGGGAAGAAAATATGGGAGCTCTGTGTGATGCCACTAACACACTAGAAGTCCTATGGGTGCTTCTGGGAAGAAAATATGGGAGCTCTGTGTGATGCCACTAACACACTAGAAGTCCTATGGGTGCTTCTGGGAAGAAAATATGGGAGCTCTGTGTGATGCCACTAACACACTAGAAGTCCTATGGGTGCTTCTGGGAAGAAAATATGGGAGCTCTGTGTGATGCCACTAACACACTAGAAGTCCTATGGGTGCTTCTGGGAAGAAAATATGGGAGCTCTGTGTGATGCCACTAACACACTTGAAGTCCTATGGGTGCTTCTGGGAAGAAAATATGGGAGCTCTGTGTGATGCCACTAACACACAATTGAAGTCCTATGGGTGCTTCTGGGAAGAAAATATAGGAGCTCTGTGTGATGCCACTAACACACTAGAAGTCCTATGGGTGCTTCTGGGAAGAAAATATAGGAGCTCTGTGTGATGCCACTAACACACTTGAAGTCCTATGGGTGCTTCTGGGAAGAAAATATAGGAGCTCTGTGTGATGCCACTAACACACTAGAAGTCCTATGGGTGCTTCTGGGAAGAAAATATGGGAGCTCTGTGTGATGCCACTAACACACTAGAAGTCCTATGGGTGCTTCTGGGAAGAAAATATGGGAGCTCTGTGTGATGCCACTAACGCACAATAGAAGTCCTATGGGTGCTTCTGGGAAGAAAATATGGGAGCTCTGTGTGATGCCACTAACACACTAGAAGTCCTATGGGTGCTTCTGGGAAGAAAATATGGGAGCTCTGTGTGATGCCACTAAACACACTAGAAGTCCTATGGGTGCTTCTGGGAAGAAAATATGGGAGCTCTGTGTGATGCCACTAACACACTAGAAGTCCTATGGGTGCTTCTGGGAAGAAAATATGGGAACTCTGTGTGATGCCACTAACACACTAGAAGTCCTATGGGTGCTTCTGGGAAGAAAATATGGGAGCTCTGTGTGATGCCACTAACACACTAGAAGTCCTATGGGTGCTTCTGGGAAGAAAATATGGGAGCTCTGTGTGATGCCACTAACACACTAGAAGTCCTATGGGTGCTTCTGGGAAGAAAATATGGGAGCTCTGTGTGATGCCACTAACACACTAGAAGTCCTATGGGTGCTTCTGGGAAGAAAATATGGGAGCTCTGTGTGATGCCACTAACACACTAGAAGTCCTATGAGTGCTTCTGGGAAGAAAATATGGGAGCTCTGTGTGATGCCACTAACACACTTGAAGTCCTATGGGTGCTTCTGGGAAGAAAATATGGGAGCTCTGTTTGATGCCACTAACACACTAGAAGTCCTATGGGTGCTTTTGGGGTGCAATGCTGTGCTAACAGCACTGCGGTTGGTACTACTGAAATACTGTACTAACAGTAAAACACGCACCAGACTAATCCCCAGCAGCAGCTAATAACACACTAACCAGCAGCAATGGACGATCAATGACAGGTAGCAATGGTTTAGCAAATAAATAGCCAATGGTTTAGCAAAGAAGAGCAAATCTTTCTGTAGCAATGAATCAAGCAAAGACACAGAATCAGCCTGATCTCTCCTAAAGCCGGAACTCATGTGACCGGCGCCGACGGCGTGGCGGCCTTTTAAATGGTGGGGCGTGTACTAAAGCCCCTGAGCTTTAATTGGCTACAGGCGTCCTGCCTGTAGCCAATTATTGCTCTCCGAGTTTCCGGCGCTGTGATTGGCCAAGCATGCGGGGTCACAGTGCATGCTTGGCCAATCATCAGCCAGCAATGCACTGCGCCGGCCGCGCCGGCCGCGCCGGCCGCAATGCATTGCGGGGCCGCTCGCATCACACGAATGTGATGCGAACGGCCCAAATAGTTCTGGGCTCGCCGAGCGAGCGAACGCCCGGTGCTCGATGCGAACGTGGGTTCGCATCGAGCACCGGGCCCATCCCTAATGTTGAACAATTTAGTATAATTAGACAAATAGTTTTTGACCTGTTGTTATCTGCTACTGTTTATTGCATGTTATTACCTTCAGATAAAAGAAACTCATCCTGCCAATAGCCAGTAGCAGAAAAAAAATTCACTTCATCGTTTTCCTGCTTTAGGAATCATCATAAAATGGTAAACTGAGCACTGAATCTTGATGTGAACATTCAGCTGGCTTTGAAGGTTCAGTAAAGACAAAGGAAATAACATGGAGACAGAGGACCTGCTGGTCAACCAGGAAATGAGAGATGCTCTTTCCATTAAAGAATGATGAATATGTCAATAAAGATTTCTTTAAAAAATAATATCCAAAATACTATGCTCTGCTGATTCACTAGGAATCAGATGAATACTGATTCAGACAATAAGGATAACTTTGATTTATGGTGAATAATAATTTAAGTGCTAACCGAAAACTGTACAAATAGTTATACAAATTAATGGACCTTTTCCTTTTAAAACATATAATCACTCAGTTTTTTCCTAAAGCCATATTTTTAGGTTTAAGAAGCAATTTATGTTGCATTCGCCACTGTTAATTGAATATTGACAAAAAAGTTCCAAGCAGTAGTTCATAATGCAAAAATAAAAATGTACTATTTTTAAATTCTCATTGAAATGCATTGTGGCCACAGAAGTAACAGACATGGTGAAATCTCTTTACTTTTTTTTTTATATATTTTTGGTGGATATTTATTATAGCAAAAAATAAAAAAATATTGCGTTTTTTTCAAAATTTTCTTTTTTTTTTTTGTATATAGCGCAAAAATAAAAACCGCAGGGGCGATCAAATACCACCAAAAGAAAGCTCTATTTGTGGGAAAAAAAGGACATCAATTTTGTTTGGGTGCAACGTGGCACGACCGCGCAATTGTCAGTTAAAGTGACGCAGTGGGGGCGTGGTCTGGAGCCGTTCCAAGATGGATGTGTAGACCTAGAGCTCCCGTCCACGAGGTCAAGCTACTTTAGCTTTTTTGCCTACCAGATCCCACTACCATGGTGAGATCATCACGCAGCCAAGACTCGCAGCTCGGCAGACATATCCCCGAAATCTTTCGGTCACGGCCTAGAGACAGGAGGCAAGCGTTGCAAGCAGCCTCCTCACGTGAGTCCCGCTCCCCGAGTGGCAGCCCACACAACTCCCACCGCCCCGGAGCACGAAGCCCACTCAGAGCGGGACCAGAGCAGAGGCATTCCCCCACTGTTAGCCTAGATGACCTCCACAGTGTAGCGGCAGACATTAAGAGCACACTTATAGCAGCCATTGCTGACATGAGGTCTGACATGCAAGCCATATCACTCAGAGTGGAGGAGGTAGAAATTATACAGGCACGCCATGACTCTGCCTTGTGCCATGTCCAGCAGATTACCGAGTCCCTGATGAAGTCCTGCAAATGGACGTAATGCATACGGACGAAAGTGACATCACCCGCAGCCCGATCTGTGCACTTTGCTATACGCTGTACCCTCCTAGCACCGGGATATAGGTGCTCTCTTTGTAAGTTTTTATATTCCCATCTCTTTTTTTCAATAAACTGTTTATAAGCAGAGAACACTATGGTTTTTTAAATTTTTCATTCACATGATTGATGGTGATATGGGATTGAGTTTTTCCGTGAGGACTGACTGACATCCATCCGGCATATCTGCCAAGTGTGACGTATTTCTCCAGTGGATCGTTATCATTTAACCCCTGGTGGGAAGGCTTTAGTGACCCTTTATGATCTAAGGGTCCACTTGGTGAGGTGAGCGGCCATTTCATCTGTGGTGGAGGTTTTCTTTCACGTTGTCACCTGCATATGTATGCCTCCATCATCACCTTAGAAAGACACCATTGGACTGTTTATGGACATATTTTTAATTGAATTTTTCTATTGTTTTTTATTTATGTGTGTTTAGCGCTGCACCTTTTTTATATATGAAAATGGGGTGGATGAGCGAGTGCCCCCCCCCTTCCTGAACCTTACCAGGCCACATGCCCTCAACATGGGGGGTGTATGCTTTGGGATAAGGGTCTCTTCCCCACAACCCTGGGGTGTGGTTGTGGGGGTCTATGGGCAGGGGGCTTAACGAGATCTGGAAGCCCCCTTTAACAAGGGGCCCCCAGATCCTGCCCCCCATGTGAATGAATATGGACTACGTAGTATCCCTACCTATTCACCAAAAAAGTGTCATAAGTAATAAAAACACAGACAGTTTTTGATAATTCCTTTATTAAAAAAAAAAAAAAAACAGTGTTCCCTGATGTAGATCCATCATCAATCACGATGCTGCCGACCCGAAAACAAAAAAAAAAACCTAGCAACATAAAAACATTTCAATAGCTACCCACTTTTTTTTTTTTTACCTGCGAATGCCTAATCTACAAATTTCAATATAGCAATATAATATCTTCTAAAGTGAGGAAAGTCCCTAACCTTCTTCTAACGGATTAAAAACAAATGCAAAATTCTAGAATTCCAACTACATTGTCCAGCAATCTTGTTTACTGTATAAAAGAAAGAAGATGGGATTTGTAAAGATGACATCTGATAAATAAAAAGGATTCAATGGAGCAAATGTATTTTTAAAATATTAATTAAGATTAAGATATGTTCCAACCTTTTTAATTTAAAAATAAGTATAATTCATTTTAAATAGGCCAGCAAGGAGTTAAATATATACCCAGATATCTAAGCCGCTCTTGCTGTCACTGAAAGGGTAAGTGGGAAGGTAAATATTAAATATTTCAGATTGATTTATCTTAGAATTTGAAAATTTGCTATAGGAATATATACTATATTGCCAAAAGTATTGGGACGCCTGCCTTTACCAGTACATTAACTTTAATGGCATCCCAGTCTAAGCCCGTAGGGTTCAATAATAAATTGGCCAACTCATTGCGACTATAGCAGCTTCAACACTTCTGGGAAGGCTATCCACAAGGTTTAGCTGTGTGTCTATGGGAATGTTTGACCATTCTTCCAGAAGCGCATTTGTATGGTCAGGCACTGATGTTGGAGGAGAAGGCTCGCTTGGAGTCTCCACTCTAATTCATCTCAAAGGTGTTCTATCAGGTTAAGGACTGTGTGCAGGTTGTGCAGGCCAGTCAAGTTCCTCTACCACAAACTCGCTCATCCACACTATATTGCCAAAAGTATTGGGCCACCCCTCCAAATCACTTGGTGAAGGGGGGATTATGGTGTGGGGCTGTTTGTCAGGGGTTGGGCTTGGCCTCTTAGTTCCAATGAAGGGAACTCTAAAGGCATCAGCATACCAAGACATTTTGGGCAATTTCATGCTCCCAACTTTGTGGGAACAGTTTAGGGATGGCCCCTTCCGTTTCCAACATGACTGCACACCAGTGCACAAAGCAAGGTCCATAAAGACATGGATGAGCAAGTTTGGAGTGGAGAAACTTGACTGGCCTAAGAGTCCTGACCTCACCCCGATAGAACACCTTTGGTATGAATTAAAGTGCAGACTGCGAGCCAGGCCTTCTCTCCAACATCAGTGCCTAACCTCACAAATGCGCTGAAAGAATGGTCCAACATTCCTATAGACACACTCCTAAACCTTGTGGACAGCCTTCCCAGAACAGTTGAAGCTGTTATAGCTGCAAAGGATGAACCTGCCCCAAAGCACCCACCCCCCATGTTGAGGGAATGTGGCCTGGTATGCTTCAGGAGGGGGCGCTTGCTCTTCCCCCCTTTGCTGACCTGCCGGGCTGCATGCTCGGATAAGGGTCTGGTGGGTCTGATTTCAGTAGGGGGGGGGCACAAAATTTTTGTTTTACATTTTGGCATGGGGTTTCTCTTAGAATACAGATCAGAAGGGCCTGGTATTAATTGGGTTGAACCCCATGCTGTTTTTTTTTTTTTTTTTTTTTTTAATTTTCTATTGCCGGCCTTGTTTTGTTTACATTTCAGCTATCAGTGGGGAAACCATATTCTTCACACACAATTCGAACCGGTGGATCATTTTTCAACCAATCTGAATTCAAATCATTTTGAAAATTTTGAATTTGTTAGAAAATAAATAAACAAAACTAATTTTAACATTACTATTCATTACTATTTCATTCGGAGATTCGGATGCATTCAAATTTCCGAATAACCAAAAATGTGTCTGAATTTGTATTCAGACCAAAACAAATTGTACATGTCTAATATCTACATTTAAAAGTGTAATTGGTCTAAACATTGATGGTAAAGTAGGATCCTTACCTTCTTTGTGAATCAATGAGATGTAAGCTCTGAGGGTTCCAAGTTGAGGAATATTGCCAACAGCTAAATGATTTGCAAATACAGTACAGTATACAAAAGTAATGGAAGGAGGTATTTCCGATAATAGAGAATCGAAAACTATTGCTGCTTCAGATAAAGCACAACAAAGATTTACCTATATAATATCTTGTTGCAAAATTTGCCAGTTAGATTCTGTAAGTTCCAAACGTTTAAAGCTAAGCCTGCATTTATTAACAGAGGGTGATGTATTACATTCTTCTCAGGCATTATATAATTTTTTTAATAAATTCTTAAAATCTTTGATATGTGCTATGTCACTAGAGGTATTCACCAGTGTATTCCTTTGATTTTTAATCTTACATGTAAAAGAGGCTACTGTAATTGCTTTTGTTTCAGTGTTTTTAGACCCTAAAAGGTAGCATGTATTTAGCTTTCTGCAATTGAATTGATTTATGTTCTTTTTTTTTTCTTTCCAGATTCCAGATAGTTTGAAGATAACACAGTTTTCCTTTTTTTTATGTACTCTTTCCAATTGCACAATGTCAGATGTCAATTCCACAATTCTATCACTGTCTCCCATCTTCCACCTCATATTATTTGCAATAAATTTACAACAGATAAAAGCTTTATGTTTCTAATCAAGAGTAGCAATTAATATACCGAGGGTCCTGTAAATATGAAACAGGAGAATTGATCTGTACTAGTGGATCTCTCAATAAAGTGATTAAAGAGAGAGAGTGGTCCAACGATGCAATTGTAAAAATATCAGCTTTCAGGAGTAAATCCAAATTATAGTGATCTATAAATAATCGATCTATTCTAAAGCAAGAAGTATGCACAAATTAGTAAAACAAATAATCCTTATCTTTAACCACTTCAGCCCCGGAAGATTTGGCTGCTGAATGACCGGGTCATTTTTTGCGATTCGGCACTGCGTTGCTTTAACTGACAATTGCGCGGTCGTGCAACCTTGCACCCAAACAAAATTTTCCTCCTTTTTTCACATAAATTGAGCTTTCTTTTTGGTGGTATTTGATCATCTCTGCAGTTTTTATTTTTTGCGCTATAAACAAAAAAAGAGTGACAGTTTGGAAAAAAAATTATATTTTGTACTTTTTGCTATAATCGATTTCCCCATTTTTTTTAAAAAAAGCTATTTTTTTTTTCAGTTTAGACCGATATGTATTCTTCTACATATTTTTGGTAAAAAAAATTGCAATAAGCATATATTGATTGGTTTGCGCAAAAGTTATAGCATCTGCAAAATAGGGGATAGATTTATAGCATTTTTTATTATTATTATTGTTTTTTACTAGTAATGGTTGTGATCTGTGATTTTTATCAGGATTGCAACATTATGGCAGACACATCGGACACTTTGACACATTTTTGGGACTATTGGCATTTATACAGCAATCAGTGCTATAAAAATGCACTGATTACTGTAAAAATGTCACTGGCAGGGAAGGGGTTAACACTAGGGGTGATCAAGGGGGTTAACTGTGTTCCCTAGGTGTGTTTCTAACTGTAGGGGGAGGGAACTGACCTAGAGGAAGTAACAGATCATGGTTCCTAGCTAATAGGAACTCACGATCTGTCACGCCTCACAGAACAGGGATTTGTGTGTTTACACACACACTTCCCTGTTCTGCCTCTCGTGCCCGTGATCGCTCGCGGCCAGCGGTCATCGCAACCGTCGACCACAAGCATTGGCACCCTCACTGTGCAGCGGGTGCGTGTGCACCTGCTATCCTGATTGTGCCGACCTGCCGCAGTAAAATTACGCCGGATGGTCGGTGAGGGGTTAATATTATTAGTATAGGATGTAGACACTTTTGTAATAAAACCTTATTGACATATGAAACTGTTGTATGGCCTCTAGAAGATCCAATTATGGTTCCAAACTGAAATATGTTTTATATATATATATATATATATATATATATATATTTATTTTTTTTTTTTTAATTATATGGCCCAGATAGAACCCACTCAAGGAATCCGGCCTGATTTTGAGTGATCAATATAATTTAGCTATAAAATATGTGATGGACTCAGGACACCCTGTTGGGTATTTCAGCCAAGAAGCAGCTTCCCAAGTCCCGGAACGTGAGATCATTGGATCTGGCTGACACGCGGCTCCAGATTACCTCAGCTCCCGGGACATATAACCCTTCTAGCCCTGGCCCCATAGTTACTACATCTAATCACATTGACTCAATGTAAGTATTTAGGGCGGGCTAATATGCCTTTCCCTGTTATGACCAGTTACAACTAGATTAATTATCTTTAAATATTCTTTATAGGGTGGAGCTAGCCGGAGACCGAGATGGCTGCATGAGACGGAAGCTCCAGGCTTAGCAGGGACACAGCGGCACTTAGCAGCCCAGATAACGGTGAACAAAGCAGCCATCTGCGGCGATTACCCTCCGCTGGCACCGGCAAACAAAATGAGTAAATGCTCGGGTGCCCAGAGACCCCAGAAGATGACTGAATTCTACCCATGGGAGCAGAGGCAGGGGGCCGTCAGCAGCCAGCACTCCTCACGCTGCTCAGAAGAAAGACAAACCCCACAAACGGAATTCCTCATCAGGCCACAAAGCCTCTCCTGTACCTCCATCAGCCTCAGAAAGCCCTGAAAAGTCCAGATGCAGGTTGGATCGCATTGAATTCATCTACTAAGGTGAGCGTGGGCCTAGAATCAGGGGAGGACACGAGGGAACTTCCTGACTCTATAGACTGTTTCCCCACTAATGATCAGCCTGTCGTAGATATTATATTAAAAGAAATGCTAGTATCCCTCAGAAGCTCACTCCATAGGGACATGATGGCCTGTGTCCATAAATTCAGTGCAGACTTGCAAACAGTGACTGACAGAGTAGAGCATGTGGAATCCAAGATGGGTGAGTTTGCATCTACAATCAACAGCCTTATTGTTGTAAATGACTCTAGGGATGAGGAAATGGAGGCAGTCAAAGCTAAAATGACGGACATTGAGGACCGTTTCAGAAGGAACGACCTCAAAATAAGGGTCCCCAAATCTGTTATACAGTCAGACCTGCGCAGCTATGCCACTCAAGTGTTCACATCTATTTTACCGGATCTTACAGAAACAGATGTCATAATAGATAGGATACATAGGCTACCAAAACCTACCTATCTCCCTGACAATGTGCCAAGAGACGTTATACTCCACCTGCATTTTTTCCATGTTAAGGAATGTCTGATAGCGGCAGCCCACAATAAGGAATCTCTCCCAGCACAGCATAAAGATCTACAATTTTTCTCTGACCTGTCACAGTTTACGTTACAAAAGAGGAGAAACTTTAATACAATCTCCAAG
>CM053028.1:592049734-592103553 GCA_028564925.1 Lithobates sylvaticus | reverse complement strand
AGCATCCTCCCAATGTTGAGGGCATGTGGCCTGGTACGGTTCAGGCGAGAGGGGGGGGGCGCTCTCATCCCCCCCTCTTTTCCTGCGGCCTGCCAGGTTGCGTGCTCGGATAAGGGTCTGGTATGGATTTTGAGGGGGACCCCACGCCATTTTTTTTGGCTAGGGTTCCCCTTAAAATCCATACCAGACCTCAAGGGTCTGGTATGGATTTTGAGGGGGACCCTACGCCATTTTTTTTTTTTTTTTTTTTGGCTGGGATCCCCCTTAATATCCATCCCAGACCTGAAGGGCCTGGTTATTGAATTTGGGGGGACCCCTACGCTTTTTTTTTTTGTTTTTTATTAATGAATGACAGCTCTCTGTGTTACAGGAGCCATCAATTCATTAGCCGCGAGTGATTTAAATAGCTTTCTTCCTGCAAAAATGACACTTTTTTGCAGGGAAAGTTCTAAGCACAGGAAACCTGCCCCCTTCACAGGCCACCTATAGACACCCCCAGATGTGATACTGCAATGCTGTTCTAACAGCATGCACACACATATCCCCAGAAATAAAGCACATATTGTTGTCAGCAGTCAGCAGCACACTGACACGCTGACACTGTCTGAAACATAATATGCGAGGCCGCCGGCGCGGCGGCCTCTTATACCGTGGGGCGTGTACTAAAGCCCCTGAGCTATAATTGGCTACAGGCATCCTGCCTGTAGCCAATTATGGCTCTCCTCGCTGCCGGCGCTGTGATTGGCCAAGCATGCGGGGTCACAGTGCATGCTTGGCCAATCATCAGCCAGCATTGCACTGCGCGGGCCGCAATGCATTGCGGGGCCGCTCGCATCACACGAATTTGATGCGAGCGGCCCCAATAGTTCTGGGCTCGCCAAGCGAGCGAACACCCGGTGCTCGATTCGAACATGGGTTCGAATCGAACACCGGGCTCATCCTTACCCCTGGTGAATGTTCACACAGAACATTTAGGATGCAGACATATGCCTGTACTAGACAATTAATCCAGATCATCATCTACAAATTAATCATGTTTTTACTGCTTTTATATTATTCCTATTTCCTTCGCAATGTGCTGCCTAGATGACATATGTACATATATGAATCAATACCAATACTAATCAATTATTCCAGACCACCATGTAGTGCCAAGTTGATATATATATATATATATATATATATATATATATATATATGTATCCTTGATGTTAATGTTACGCACATATGTGTGTGTGAATATATATGAAATTATATTTTGTATACTTTTTTATGTGTCTTCTATTACTGATATGTATTCTCTACATCCTTTCATGTTCAATAAATAGGTCCTTTTACCAATTTACCTCCACAATGTCAATAGCCTCATTCAAAGTCCCAACTTTCCTGCTTTATCCAATGGATCTGGCTATAGTAACCCCCAAGAACCAGAGAACACCAGTCTTCGAGTGCACCAGAAATAGAACTGTTCATTAGAACACGAATACAGTCTTATATACACTGGAGGAGGAGGTTCCCCCCTCCTGATCATATTACTCTGACAATACAACTGTAACCAGAAACATAAATTAACATGAGCTAATTAACTAGTCATTTAGCCAGACTAGGTGACTCAGAGGTTTGACCTTTACATGAGTCAAAACAAAGGACACAGCATTACAAGTATAAACACATCCCTACCATAGTGTGCTAGTAGACAATAGCAGAGTTAATTAGCACAATCAACAATAGGTGGAAGACCCTTAGTAGGTTCACTAGACATACTTGCAATAAACACATTATAGCAGACAACCCTGGACAGAGGACTTGCTGATGACATCAGCATCTGCTATGAGTCCCCACAGTGGGAAGCAGTCACTATTTCTAATATGGCCTATAGGCCCTGTACAGGGATCCCAGAGTCTGTGTGTCTTGGGGAGACATGAACTTGAATCCAAAGTAACATTACTTCAAGGGTCCCCAGGCATATACCTCACAAAGAGTATAGTTCCCGTAAAATCCACGGCCGATAATCTGTAGGCAAGAGGCTAGCATATAGAGTCTATCACAATATACATATTGTCATTGTTATTCCATTTTATAAATAAGTATCTTCCTTCTGAGTCCAAAATCCTATTACTAAGATTGAAAAAAATGTGCTTACTCAATGCAAATGCATTATTATTGGAAAAACTATGAAATCAACCGGGGAATTGATTGGTCTCAAGGTAGATTTTAGGTTATGCCTTAAAATGGGTTTCCTGTAGACATACAATAAATGATGAATGATGCTTACCTTTGTGTAAAATCGTATGTCTTCTGGTGAATTAAGACCCTTGAAATTGTGCAAGATAAACTTCAGGGCAGTCATAGAACAACCCAGACCATATTTAAGGTCATACACCATGGGGAATTAATGCCCACACAGAAGAAAACTACAAAATCACACAAATAAGACCTGCTACATTAAAAAACAAAAACACAGGCACAGTAGAGTCAAGGCCCCATTTTCACTCAAAACTTGTGCTCAGAGTGCTGCCTTGTGTTAAAAAGGGGGCCATGAGTGTATATAAATCACAATAAATGCACGTTATTAATCAGATTGATATTATGCATTTACTGCATTTACTTGAGCACAAGTTTTGAACTGTTGCCTATAGTGAGACATGTTTACATACCATTGAATTTACAATGGTATGTAATTAAATTTACATACCATTGGAAAAAAAATATAGGTAGGAATGTGTATTTAACTTTATTCTAAGAAGTAAATAGCCTTATTTAAGAAACATCTAATCTAGGTTTATGGTATAATCCAAATGTCTCCATCTACCATACAGCATCACGAATGCCCCGTACACACGATTGGAAATTCCGATCGTCTGTAGCAATTACGACGTGCAAAATTTCTATGCATGCTCGGAAACAATTCAACGCATGCTCGGAAGCATTGAACTTCCTTTTCTCGGCTCATCGTAGTGTTTTACGTCACCGCGTTCTTGACGGTCGAAAGTTCAGAGAAATTTTATGACCGTGTGTATGCAAGCCAAGCTTGAGCGGAATTCCATCGGAAAAACCATCCAAGACATTGGAACACAGTATTTATACTTTGTGCAGGACACACAGATGAAGCTTGAGCCTCATTACAAAGAAGAGAAATAGCACCACAACATTAGAGCCTTTAGCTTAATCCATAACTGAGCCATACCTGAATGTCTGTTTTAATCAAGGCAATTTGAATCAGGGTCAATTAGCCTAACCTGTATATGCCTAACTTCTTAATTGTAACTCTGGGCATTTGGGGTGGTAATTGATAATGACATAATTTGAGGTAGTTTAGGCAGATTGTTCTGCTATGTGAACTACAAACATATAAAAGGCCCTATCAATATACAATGGAAATTTAAAATTTAAAGAAAAGAAAACCTCAAAAAACACACCTTCAGCCAAAAGCATTTTTTTTTAAAGGGGTGCCTTGGGGAGAAAAAAACAAGACAGGTCAGTAGCTACAAGTAACCATTGGCCAAAAATCAACCACAAAAAAACATACCCAATAATAAGAACAAATAAGAGAGGCAGCTAAGTGGTTGGTTGCCCAAAAAGCTACCATTCAGAATTATCCTGTTAATGCCACTTAACACATACTGTAAATGCAGTGTCATGGAGGTGGACCTTCTCTTGAGGTCATTAAAATACTAGGTCAATAGAAGGTCATTCAAATAATAATGAGTGATCCTACCATAAAGGTCCTTGTTTAGTCAATTTCTGTTTTAAGTTGACAATGCTCTGTCCCCATTTCCCAATTCCTCCCTTGCGTTTTCATCCTATTACATGGGCTTTCTGATGTAGACTGAACGTAAACTATAATTATGTCACTGCTCTCTCAATTATGTCAAGAAATTTGTTTATTTTCTAGTTTGAGAGAATCATGAAAAATTTCAATAATAATACATAAGTCTAGATTCACACTTGTTTGCGTGCACACATTGTGGGTACAGTAGCCCATTCATTAGAAGAGGCTGCTGTACCTGTGAGAAATGGGGGGAAAGAAGTCCTACCTTTCTTTAATGTGGATGAAAATACAGGCATTTTGCCAATGCATGAAGGTGCCACTAAGAATTAATGGTGTCTGCTAAAGAGCAGTGCATTTAGCCTGTGGTTTGGGAACAAACGTGACTTTGCACACTTTCCCAACCCATACATATATAAACTTAGCCTTAATCTAGATTTGGAATATGAGCATTTTGTGAGCCTTTCAATGTATAAAGTATTGCATTCCTTTAGTCAGCTACCCCAAAGGATAAAAGGCAAAATGATTTGTACATTTCCTTTGCAACATTTTCTTAGTTAACCTACAACACTTTTATGAAAAATAAGTAAAAGCTCTACACAACTCATATCACTTCACAAACCAGATGCAATTTAGCCACCTATAGTATTCATTTGTAACTTAGTAAAAATTGATGGATGTCAGAAAACATATCTTGTATGCATTATAGCTCAACACAATTCAATATAAATTATATTGGACAAAAAATATTGGTGTAGAACCTGACATTGTATTAATTACATTTCTTTAAATACAGTTATTTTTAATCAGTGCTGAATACAGTTAGTTCTACAGTGTTCAAATGATGACTGTGCTGTCAAAGCTAGTAGAAAAAGGAATTTGGAATATCTGTTCTTTTTTTATTAAGTCTATTATAGATGATATCAGCAAAGATCAGTGCCTAGAGCTGGTGTGCCTCAGGATTTTATGAATACTGCTGGAAATCATCAAGCTACAATACATATTATTGTAAAATTAGAATTCTTGTGTTGGAATTCTATTTTAAAACACTACATGTAAAAAAATGTATATCCTATTTTCACTGACCAGGCTCGCTCTACTGAGAGTGACGCTATTAGGAAAATGTTGAGGTTAACCCATATGGCTTTTAGAAGGACTACATCCATGCACTCTTCCGGAGACTCCGGTACAACCTGGTTCCTAGCCCGGATTTCCTTACTGAGGTCTTCCGAGGTTACTGGAGGCGGTTACCACATCTTCCGTCTCAAGATGGATTGTGATTGACATAGGGATTGCCTAATGTTTATGCTGCTTTTTTCTTCCCTCCTTTGCATATTCATCTCTTTCTCCTGCTCCAACCCGAGATCGCAGGAACGCCTCAACTGTTCCCCAGGCCCAGGCTCCAGGAAGGGCGACCAGAGGTAACCCTGATCCAACCTTTTCCCGTAGGGCAGGGGTAAGTCATCAAACTTTTGCGAACCGAAATACTCCCTTCTGATCCCTGGCTGACACGTAACGCATCACCCACCAGTGCACCTACCTAAAAGATTATATCTCCCAACACACAGGGTCTCACCTTCCAATCCAACGTAGGAAAATCTTACCACTCTTTACATGCCGATATACTCTTGTTCACAAGAAACACAACAATTTCCTTCCACGTTTTTAACCCCACACTTTCCTACATCAACACTAACCCCCAATTTCTTCCTGGCCTTCGGCGGGAAAAAAAAAAAAAAAAAAAAAAAAAAATAAAAATAAAAAAACAAAAAAAAAAAAAAAAAAGAAAAATAAATAAAAAAAGAAATAAAACGAAAAGGGTCGCTGTCTGTTTTGCCAAGCACATTAGACTTAAATCGCAAACCCGACAAACGGTCTACATACTATTATCCATTCATATTGATTGGGGATCTTTACACCAAACTATACTCCCAAACAAGGGCCAGAGGGCCTTTTTTTTTGAAGTCACAAAAGGAACAAAACACCTCAGAGGTACGGTTTTTTTCCCTCGGGGGGACTCAAAATCTAGCCACTTGACAAATTATACGAACGGCTGGCACCACCCCCGACTGGCCTCTCCAAACAAAGACAGCGGAGCGGGTTGATAGACGCAAGGAGGGAGGTTAACCCACAAATGAAGGACTACAACACACTCTCTCGCCCCCCTGATCAATTCCTATGCCAGGATAGGACCACATCTACAACAAGGCCCTCCACCCACGACCCCCCTGATCAGGAACTCCCAAAATTTTGATTTTCTTCTTTCGGATCACTCCTTGACCTTACTAATTCTAAAGAACAGAAGGAGTTGAACATCCGCCCGCGCTGGCCGATCTCGCTTCTTGAACGACCCCCGTTCATTGCTCCCAAAATAGAATCTGGGACATCAAGAGTACTTCCTTCTTAACGAGTCGGAAGAGGATCTCTCCCACTATCATCTGGGCCGCACATAAATCAGTGATTAGAGGGAAATTAATACAGCTATCTTCTAAACTCAAGGCAGCACATAGAGCAGACTCTTTGAAACTTTCTGAAGACTTCCGCATTCTAGCCAAGGCCCACAACGGAACCCACCCACCTACATCCCCTCGCAAATCTCGACTCAGCCCGAGCACGACTGAATTGTCCTGACCACGGCAGCATCGCAACATCTTCGCTGGACGGGGGATGCAAGATTTTACGCCCAAAAGGACAGAATCGGCTCGCGCCTAGCAACTAAACTGAACCCTAGACAGCGATCGCAGACATTCCTAAAATTAAGGTGGCTTCTGGGGATCTTTCACAGAACCCGACCAAGATAATCACGTGTTCGAGCAATTCTACACCAAACTGTACCAAAAAGCCCCTAGCACCTCCTCAGCACTCAGGGACAAATTCTTAGCTGACCTCCTTACCGGTTACTGATTAAGGAACACAGTGACCTTTTGGAGGACCCGTTCACCCAAGCTGAGGTCCTCGATACCATCAAGAATCTTAAGATAGGCTCCTCTCCGGGCCCGGACGGCTTCTCCACAGGGTTACTATAAGAAATTTGATCAATGTTCTGGCCCACACATGACTAAATGTTTATGACAACAGTGTGAATTAGGATAAAATTGCGAACAACTACTGGTTCAGTTTGCACCAGAACTTGCGAACAGGCAAAAAAACTGTGCGAAAAAAAACAGGCAAATATTGATAAAAAATCATTGAAAAAAACGTCATGAGCGCCCCCCCCCCCCCCAGTCCATTACCAGGCCCTTTGGGTCTGGTGTGAATATTAAGAGGAACCCCGCACCAAAATTTTAAAAAAATTGCGTGGAGGCCCCCCCAAAATCCACACCAGGCCCTCCAGGTCTGGTATGGATATGATATTATATTAAGGGGAACCCTGGGCCAATCATTTTCTCTGGTGATCATCCGGGAGATTTCCATATGGAGATAATCTTATGCTGACAAGTGAGACCTGTTCCTTTCAACTACCCCAAGTGTGTCCTGACGAAGCAAAATAGTGAAACGCATTGACGCACAGGGGCTCACTGCCATCCATTCAATGTTAACCCTCTGTTTACACTAGACATTTATGACCATCATATGTGTATTGAATGTTTTTAATTCTTGGAGTCTTGCCCCGCAGTCCTACAACTTTACTCTGCAGTGCAGGGCTGCTTTTGGCTCCTTATGCATAAGTTAGTCTTATGGGGGAGCCGGACTGTCTAAGGTGGTCAGTGTTATGATAATAGGATTATCTCTACTGTCTAAGGCAGGGTTCTTCAAACTACGGCCCTCCAGTTGTTCAGGAACTACAATTCCCATCATGCCTAGTCATGTCTGTGAATGTCAGAGTTTTGCAATGCCTCATGGGATGTGTAGTTCTGCAACAGCTGGAGGGCCGTAGTTTGAGGATCCCTGGTCTAAGGTGACCATTGTCTGTGAGAATGGGAGTAGCCCTTATCTGATGTTTTTCTGTATAAATTCAGGGTGTTTCTCAAACAAAGCAGTTCTATTTCTGGTGTACTCCAAGACTGGTGTTGTCTGGTTTTTGGGGTTACTATAGCCAGATCCATCAGTCTTGTGTTTCATGACTTGGGAATCAGCTTCTTGGCAGAAATACCCAACAGGGTGTCCGGAGTCCATCACACTAACATCTAACAATCCTATTTAGAAATAAGATGCAGCGCTAAACAAAATAAAGTTTAAAACTGTGCAATCAAGCAATATGCATAATCAATACAGACATTCTTGAGGCGACCATAAGTCTCAAAGCACATCTATAAACATGTGCAATCAAAATTCATATGTGAATATCAAGATAAAGTCCATTAAAAAGATCCCATGGAAGAATCCGTGTTGAAGGTGAAGATCATCAGTGTAACACCCATCACCAATGCAAAAAATGGGGGCTTACCAGAAAGCCAGCAACCCCCCTTATTCAGGGAGGTCAAACAATGCTTGTTCAGATCTATAATCCTCTGGAGAAAGGCCCTGATGTAATCTCTAATGGCCGCCGATGGTGTATACCAGAAGGTTTACACTACCAGGAAGCAGTATCGGAGCACCAATGGAACTCCACATAGTGAAGTGTTACACCGATAAGTGTTTGATCTTCACCTTCAACACAGATTATTCTATGGGATCTGGACTTTATCTTGATATTCACACATGCATTTTGATTGCATATGTTTGCAATTTATTTATATGCACTTTATTTTATAGATGTGTTTTGAGACTTATGGTCTCCTCAAGAATGTTTGTATTGTCTCCACTCAGGTACCTAACAGTACGAACAGCCATGACTGAGCCTGCGGGAGAAGCCTCTGCCATGAATGAGTTCTGCTCACACCTGGCAGCCCTCACTCAGGCGGTGCAATCCCTCCAAGAAGGATATACCAGACTGGAAGGTCGAGTGCAGCAACTTGCTGACCCCAACGTTGCAGCTCCTGCACCTCCGCAGCCTCCGGTACCACCTGCTACTCCTCCTGCAGTGATGATGCTGCCTCCTGAACCAAGAGTACCTGTTCCTGATCGGTTCTCCGGAGATCGTTACAAATTCCGTGTCTTCCGCAACGCCTGCCAGTTATATTTTGCCCTACAACCCAGAACCTTCTCCCTAGAGGCCACCAAGGTGGGGTTTGTGATTTCTCTGCTGCAGAGCGAACCTCAGATCTGGGCACATCCCCTGCTGGAAGGGAATAGCGTGTTGATTCAGTCCCTCTCGTCTTTCCTGGAAGCCATGGCGCAACTCTACGAGGACCCCCCAGCTAACCACCACAGCTGAATCTGCTCTGTCTGCGCTCCAACAAGGCCCGCAGAACGGCCGAGGACTATGTGACAGACTTTAGACGATGGAGCGCAGACACCCAGTGGAATGACTCGGCATTAAGGCATCAGTTCCGCATGGGCCTCTCCGAAGGCCTAAAGGATGAACTTGCCCGCGTGGGCACCCCAGACACCTTGGAGGGCCTGATAACCCTGAGTATACAGATGATCGTCGGCTCCGGGAACGCAGAGTCGAGAGATCCGCTCAAGTCCACCGCCCGGCCTGGATGACTGCAAGGGCTCCATTACCGGCTAGCCGTTACATGCCCACTCAACCAGTGGCCCCTGCCCATTCTCTTCCCGATGCCGGCGAGCCGATGCAGCTTGGTCTCATGCGACCCACTCTGTCTGGTCTCCTCAAGAATGTTTGTATTGATTATGCATATTTGCACTTTATTTTGTTTAGCGCTGCACTTTATTTCTACATTATCTGTGTGCCTGGAATGTGGGTTAAAGTGTACAGCTGCTGATGCTCAGTTCCAAGCATGGATATACCCTTTTTCATTGTATCTAACAATCCTAGCTGCTTCCTTGGAAGTGGGACGCTCATTCCACATAATGGTATCTCCTCGTCCTAAAGGTAATAAACTCCCCCTTAAGATAATTTCCCTAAACGCACAAGGCCTTAACATTCCAGAAACATTCCTCCCAACTTGCTCTTGATGCGCAAAAACAAAGCCAACATTAACTTTTTACAAGAAACATACTTAAGGGCAGACTCACTCTGTCTCAAAAATGTACCAACATCCATTATCCAACAATCCTCCACGCGACCAATCATGCCTCCAAACTCCAAAAGGATATCTATCCTCTTCACCAAACACTGCCTGTTTCAAGTCAAGCCCGATGGGGATGGCTGATACCTTTTCTTGAATGGATTATTTCACGGGAAACCTGTGACCTTAGCAAACATTTATGTGGCAAATACCAATCAAGTTACCTTCTTCCGTTCCACGATACAATTACTCTCAGCATTCCATAAAGGTATGTCTATTTCAGATGGGGATTTTAATGCTCCTCGAAACCCCCTACACGACACCTCAATTGGTGCCTCCATATTGCCATATAAGGCCGTGTGAGCAATCAAAATGCAACTTTGAGAACTGTTATTACAAGATGCCTAGTGTATGTTACATCCAAACGTAAAAGACTACACATTCTACTCAATCCCACAATAAACGCTGCTCCAGACTTGACTACCTGTTAATTTCTCAAACAGACCTGCCGATGCTCTCATGAGCGTCTATAGACCCCATGTATTTATCAGACCATCACCCCATTTCAATGTCATATCAACCTGCTCCTCAATCTGACGTATGGACCTCTCCCTGCTTACAGATCCAACTATCGCATCCAAGGTGGGCCGGCATCTCCATCAATGATTCTTGGAGAATGATTCTCCTTTCACCAATGATGAGATGGGAAGAACATAAAAGTGTCATATGGGGAGAATTAATTGCCATCACCACAAAGCACAGACGAGAATGAAAGTCCAGCATAGAGAATCTGACATCCCGTATTCACACTTTGGTACAAGCGCAAAAATCATCACAAGCGTCACTCTCTTTCCATGACCTCCTGCAGGCCAGGGCAGGCCTATTAGAATTAGATAAAAAAAACAAGACAGAACTATATATTGTCCCAAAAAATATTCTATGAATATGGAAATAAATCGGGTAAGTTCCTGGCGAGATACCTCCCATCTAAAAGGTGGCCACAAGGGTACATTCCCTCACCGACTCTTTAGGACGTAAAATAGTATCAAATGACAGCATAGCAAACCAATTTGTTCACTGCTACTCCCAACTGTATAACCTATCTTCCACAGACCCACATAGGGGAGATGCTCCCAGGCTCCAAGTGATCAAAGATTTTCTGAAAAAATACAGCCCTAAACCTTTATCCAATCTTGAGGTGAAAGAGTTGGAATGACCTCTCTCGATAGAGGAAGCTTACATAGCGCTCAAACAGCTGAAAGCTGGAAAGACCACCGGCCCAGAAGGTTTGATGGCGGACTATTATAAAACTTTTGCAGACTTTCCTAAGCCACATTTCTTAAGAGCTTTTAAACCTCTAATCCTCCTGAAACCACCCGCCCGAGAACTTTCGGAAGCTCTCATAACCGGCATTCCCAAACCAAGCAAGGACCCCTCCCTAGTCACCAACTATAGGCCAATATCTCCACTGAAGGCAGATCTCAAACTCTATGCCAAAATTCTAGCCAACCATCTATTACCCTTACTATATAAACTTATCTCTCTGGATCAGGTAGGCTTCATACCTGGTAGAGAAGCGAGAGACAACACCTTAAAAGTGATTAATATACACCATTGGCTGTCTTCCGCTGGACATGGGTTCTCCCTATCCCTGAATGCAGAGAAGGCATTCGATAGAGTGGCCTGGGACTATATGTCTGAAGCACTCAAAGCTCTTGGCCTTCGAGAACGTATGCTACAATTCATTCTAGCACTCTACTCCTCTCCCACAGCCAAAGTTCGAGTCAACAGACACCTATTGAATGCCTTCTCAATTTCTAATGGAACACTTAATTTCGTCTTAACCCTTGAACCTCTACTCCCCTGCCTTGGGTCAAACCCCTGATATTAAAGGTGTTACCGCATCCAAGCACACATATGAACTTGCTGCATTTGCAGACGATATTCTTCTATTACTTATGGAACCACTTACTACGATCTCCAACCTGCTTAAATATTTTTCCACATTTAAAACCTTAACCAATCTACAGATACATTTTATTAAATCACAAGCACTGAACATATCCTTAAAAAGAAATGTGCCAAAGTAGTGCCAATTATACTTTCCATTCAGTTGGAGTCAAGATTCAATTACATACCTCGGGGTCCAATTACACTCTAAACTACCGGACCAATACACCAAAACCTATCTTCCAATTCTCCAAAACATCCAACGTGGTTATGGTCTATGGGTCTTTTCTCTTGGTTTGGCGAAGCGTTGATTATCAAAATTAATACGCTACCTAGATTATTGTACCTACTGCAAACCTTGCCTATAAATTGTGGTCAGAGTACAGAGTGGAATACATGTCTGAGATTAAGTGTCTTTGAGGGTCCTTTCTTGTACATATTGCTTCAAATGGTGTGTGTTGTCTAGACAAATAATTTCCAAATGCAAAAAGGTCAATAGATCAAAAAGAGGCTCCCAAGGGAGGAGGCGGGTCTGCTCAAAAAAGAAGGCGGGTCTAAAGGACTCATGCCTTTTTCATTAGAGTACCGCCATTATCTGAAATTAAGAAAAATATGTATTGAATCATGGACTCAAATTTGTCCCTCCACATTCACTCAATAAATTTGAGACTTTTATAGATTTTCAGAAGTTTGTTTTTAAAGAGGAATATCAAGTGATATTTGATTACCAATCCCTTTTGAAATAACAATATTGCCACCTCAGGAGTTAGAAATACCTCCCTGACTAATGCCTCATTTTTTAACCAATCAGGTAATTTGGCACCCTCGATTTTAGTATTTAGGGATGTGGCACCACTTTCTTAAATTAAATCTCTCTAAAACTGAGCTATTAATATTCCCCCCTGCCCGTGCCCCCCTCCCTGACTTTTCCGTCAAAATCAACAATGCAACCATCAGTCCCTCCCCTCACGCCAGGGTACTCGGTGTAATCCTAGACTGTCATTTCAGCCTCAAGTCCAATCGCTGTCAAAAGTTTGTAGACTTCACCTCCGTAACATCTCTAAAATTCGCCCCTTTTAACAAATGACACCACCAAGCTCCTCATTCACTCCCTTGTTATCTCTCGCCTTGACTATTGCAACTCCCTTCTCATTGGCCTGCCTCTCCATAGGCTCTACCCTCTTCAGTCTGTCATGAATGCTGCTGCCAGACTTATCCACCTTACCAACCGTTCAGTGTCTGCCAACCCTCTCCTCCAATCCCTACACTGGCTCCCAATCACCCAGCGAATTAAATTCAAAATACTAACCACAACTTACAAAGCCATCCACAGCTCTGCCCCGAGCTACATCACCAATCTTGTCTCCAAACATATCCCAAACCGTCTTCTCCGCTCTTCTCAAGATCTCCTGTCAAGCTCTCTTGTTTCCTCCTCCCAAGCTCGTCTCCAGGATTTCTCCAGAGCCTCTCCTATCCTCTGGAACTCGCTACCTCAACCTGTCCGGCTATCCCCTACTCTAGCTACCTTCAGGCGATCCCTGAAAACTCATCTCTTCAGGGAAGCCTATCATGTCTCCAACTAATCTTCTACCACTTCCATCAGCTCATTCCCCACAGTTACAACCTTTTGTATCACCTCCCCACCCTATTAGATTGTAAGCTCTTCTGAGCAGGGCCCCCTTAATCCTCTTGTATTTTATTGTATTATAACTGTATTGTCTCCCTTTTTATATTGTAAAGCGCTGCGTAAACTGTTGGCGCTATATAAATCCTGTAATAAATAAATAATAAATAAATTTGAAGCAACTTCAGATTAAGCAGGATAGGCGTGGTTTTATGTTTAAACTTTTGAGAGAGGGTAAGGACATAGTGGTGCATCCCACAAATAAAGGGGGGACATAGTGATTCTGGATTCTAAGGTGCATAAAGGTGCACCCCCCTCCCAAGAAGACAAATTATAAGTGGTTTTAATTTGGTTACTTCCCAGGTGGGAAAATATATTCATCACTTCCTACAACTGCTGGTTACTAAGACTCCATCATTTTTGAGAGATTCAATGCAAGTGATTAATATTCTCAAGACGGTGGAGTGGAAGGATAGTTATATCCTAGCCACTGTGGACATATAGTCCCTCTATACAATTATGTCCCATCAGCATGGTTGGGAGGCAGTCTGGCACTACTTAGAATCAGGCAATTTGGTTGAATCCCAAAGTAAGTTTGTCCTATCATTTCTAGACTTTGCCATGGTACGTAAATATTTTTGATTTGGTGGATCTTTTTATTTGCAGGATAGAGGGGTGGCCATGGGCATCAAGTTTGCGCCCAGTATGGCCAATTTGTTTATGGCCAAGTGGGAGGAGGGCATCATCTATGCAGGACCTAGACCAGTGATGATGAACCTTGGCACTCCAGATGTTTTGAAACTAAATTTCCCATGATGCTAAACTACACTGCAGAGTGCATGAGCATCATGGAAAATGTAGTTCCAAAACATCTGGGGTGCCAAGGTTTGCCATCACTGACCTAGACCAGAGTTGATTCTCTGGAAAAGGTACATAGATGATGTCCTCCTCATATGGGATGGTGACCAGTGCTCATTGGATGAGTTTATAGCTACGTTGAATGCCAACAATAGTGGTATATTACTCCAGCATGAATTCAGTAGGACCGAGATCTATTTTTTGGATCTAAGGATTAAGGTGACAGAGGGAAATATTGCTACTTCTACCTTCTTTAAGGAGAACGATAGAAACAGGTTTATTAGCACTAAGAGTTGGCACCACACGGCTTGGCTAAGATCTGTCCCTGTTAGCCAATTTCTACGGTTAAGCAGGAATTGCACAAAGTATGAGGATTTCCTGAAGGAGGCCTCCACTTTAAGTTTGAGGTTTATAGAGAAGAAATATGACCTAAAGTAATTGGATCAAGCATTTGAGCATGCAGCTGGGAGAAATAGGGATGAGCTGTTGGTTCTTAGGGATGTTGCACCCACTGACACCTTTAAATTAGCTTTCTTCACTACCTATTCCACCCAGCAATACGCAATTAAGAAGATCCTACGTAGGCACTGGGATGTATTGCGGAATGACAGAGTTTTGGGACCTCTATTCCCAGAGACACCTGCAGTTGTTTTTAGAGGAGCTCCACTGCTTAGACTTCAGGTTTCTCCAAATGTAATAGATCCCCCTAACAGAGAATCTTTTTTTCATAATATGTTTTTCTTTCCTTTCCTTTCCTATTTTTTCAGATCCTTAGAGAGTACGCTGCCATTAGGTGCCATGTTGAACTTCCAGTGACTAATATGAGAGTGATAACACAAAATGTAATACACCTGCTCCCCATTCACACCTGAGACCTTGTAACACTAACGAGTCACATGACACCGGGGAGGGATACTGGCTAATTGGGCCCAATTTGGACATTTTCACTTAGGGGTGTAGTCACTTTTGTTGCCAGAAGTTTAGACAATAATGGCTGTTATTTTGAGGGGACAGATAATTTACACTGTTATACAAGCTGTTTACGCACTACTTTACATTGTAGCAAAGTGCCATTTCTTCAGTGTTGTCACATGAAAAGATCAAAAAATGTGCTGGGTGTATTCACTTTTGTGAGATACTGTATATATATATATATATATATATATATATATATATATATATATATATTGACAACTTGGGGTTGTCACGCCAGATATGCATTTTCAGGGATTTATCTGCCCACTTTTATTGAAACAGAAGGGAAAAAAAAGAAGTTTACAGCAATCAAGAATCTCTGACTGCCCTATCCCAGACAGAACTATGCAGACATGTACCCCACTCTGGCTACTCCCTTAAAGCCACACACAGACTACTTGGGTGGGTGGAGCCAGAACAATAGTTCTGATTACACCACAAACCCAGAAATGTAATGATAATATAATATAATGTAATATACTGTATATATATATTAATCTGTGTTGTAACTTACTATAGCTCCCTTTATTTGTTTTCTGGAATGTTAACGAAACATGGATGTTTAGCCAGCTGAAGGGAGGGTTATAGCATCATCAAATGTACTCAACGCTGGAGTACAGCATGTATTGCAAGTTTCAAAGTTTTGTTTTTTTGTTTAGCTAGAAAATGAAAGTAAACATTTCACTGGTAGTTGTAAGCAAAACCACTATTTTATTTTTTCTTGTTCAGTTGTTTTTATTAAGACGTTCAATATGAGTACAAAGAAAACAGGGAATCTATATTCCAATATAGTTCTTTTCATAACAGAAAATGCGACAGAAAGACTTTATTATGGTAGCTTTTATCATAAGACCGCCTGGCACCCTACGGTGCCTCCCGCCCTCCAAACCCTTCAAGCAGACCAATAGCTAATACCAGCCCTTTACCCCAAGCAGTGTACGCAGACAAGATATTGAGGTAAAAACCAAAGGAATGACTGTTTATTGAACATAAATACAGGTTTTTATACACTTCAAAAATAGATGCAGTCACCACATTACCAATGCAAACTTCAAACAGCATTCCAATTAACAGCTAACAGTGATCTAATTACACAGTAAATTAATTAAAATATCCTAGACAAGTCTTATCAGTATGACTAGCAGTCAAATAAATTTCCCACCCAAGGCAGCCTGGTACCAGTACCACAGTATTCAAGAAGACGCAGGGTTGTCCAAATCTCATTAACCACTTCAGCCCCGGAAGATTTTACCGCATGCCTGACCAGAGCATTTTTTGCGATTCGGCACTGCGTCGCTTTAGCTGACAATTGCGTGGCTGTGCGACGTTGTACCCAAACAAAATTGACATCCTTTTTTTCCCCACAAATAGAGCTTTCTTTTGGTGATATTTGATCACCTCTGCGGTTTAAATTTTTTGTGCTATAAACAAAAAAACAATTTTGAAAAAAAAAGCAATATTTTTAACTTTTTGCTATAATAAATATCCCCCAAAAATATATAAAAAAACTAATTTCTTCCTCAGTTTAGGCCGATATGTATTCTTCTACATATTTTTGGTAAAAAAAAAACGCAATAAGCGTATATTGATTGGTTTGCGAAAAAGTTATAACGTCTACAAAATAGGGGCTAGATTTATGGCATTTTTATTATTATTATTTTTTTATTAGTAATGGCGGCGATCTGTGATTTTTATCATGATTGCGACATTATGGCAGACACATCGGACACTTTTGACACTATTTTGGGACCATTGTCATTTATACAGTGATCAGTGCTATAAAAATGCACTGATTACTGTGTAAATGACACTGGCAGGGAAGGGGTTAAACACTAGGGCCCAATCAAGGGGTTCAGTGTGTCCTAGGGAGGTGTTCTAACTGTGGTGGGGATGGGCTACCACTGACATGACAGCGATCACTGCTCCCGATGACAGGGAGCAGTGGATCTCTGTCATGTTGCTAGGCAGAACAGGTAAATGCCTTGTTTACAAAGGCATCTCCCTGTTCTGCCTCTCTTCACAGCAATCATGGGCCGCCGGCATACATCGAGTTCCTGGAAGCCACGCGCATGCTCCCGCGGCATGTGGCGGGCACGCACGCCTGATAGGTGGCAAATTCAAAGGGATGTACAGGTACGCCCATTTGCCTACCTGTGCCATTCTGCCGACGAACATTTGTGTGCAGCGGTCGGCAAGCGATTAATTAACTTTATTTTCAAATCCATGTTCTCACTAAGTTTCAAGTTGGCAGAGACCATCATGGCTTCCTTGACTGTTAAATCTGGTAATAACATTGCATCTTGCATTATTTGACAGGACATCATCCTGAATGCCCGTAGCTCCCTCAAATGCAAGGACCCATAGTCAGTAGGCAAGAGGCTACCCTGCAGTCCCCTCCAAAAGCCCCTGTCCCAGTTGGGTCTGTCACAATCTGCATATTACGTTGTGTATATACTGTCATATCAAGAAGTTTAGCATATAAGGAAGGTAAATATTCCAAATATCAGTGGGGCATCTTGGTGAAATATTTGTAATTTCCACTGTGGCACCATCAAGGGGGATATAAAGTGTTTGTGCACCAATGCCAGAAGTCTGCCAAGCAAAATAGCTGAGTTGGATGCTATGATGCATGAAGAGAACTATGGTTTAATTGGTATTGCTGAATCTTGGCTTCTAGGAGGTGGAGACTCAGCTCCTTGCACAGATAAAAGGGCTGCCAGGGCTGGGACAGTGATAATAATGGGGGATTTTAGGTACCCGACTGGGTACTTAATTGACTGGAGTAAGAGCACTAAAGGGCAAAAATGTAAAAACCTATTACAAGACATTTTTATGGTAAAGTTCATAGAGGCCCCGACTAGGAATTATGCTCTGCTTGACCTGGTAATCTTAGACCATGCAGAGCTTATTACTAATGTTCATCTAAAAGAACATCTGTGCAGCAGTGACCATAACATGATTGTATTTAATGTTAGCTATAAGCAACAAGCTCCTACTGGAAATATAAAAGCATTTCAATTTAAGAGACCAATTTCTCAAAGTATGAGGGCTGCTCTCCAAGACTTAGACTGGGAGGGAATATTGGCATCGATGAACACAGAACAGAAATGGGATTTCTTCAAAAAGACTGTATAAGAACACACTGCAAAATATATTCCCATGGGTAACATGTTTAAAAAGCTAAAAATAAAACCTATGTGGCTCACGGCCGAAGTTAAAAAAAGCTATATAAATAATAGGAAAAGAGCTTTTAAAAAAATCTAAAAATGAAGAAACACTATCTTCGTTTAAATGTTACACAGAATTTAAACAATTATGTAAAAAGGAATAGTAGGACAAACCCCCAAAAATTATTTAATTATATGTACTGTATATAAAGTATGTATATATAATTGTAAAGTTATGCACTTGGAGCATAAAAATATGCATGCATCATACATACTAGGGGGAGTACAACTAGTGGAGTCAGTAGTCGAGAAGGATCTGGGTGTTCTGGTAGATCAGTAATAGCTTAATAATGGCATGCAATGCCAAGCTGCTGTTTCCAAAGTGAGCTAAATCCTTTCTTTAAAAGAAGTATGGACTCCAGAAAGAGAGATATCATTTTACCCCTGTACAAATCATTACTAAGACCTCATCTGGAATATCCAGTTCAATTTTGGGCACCAATTCACAAAAAAGGATATCAGGGAACTGAAGAAAGTGCAGAGAAGGGCAACTAAACTGAAAAGGGGCTTGGAGGAGCTTAACTAGGAGGAAAGATTAGAGGAACTGAAGTTATTCTAACCAGACTGAGGAGGAGAGGCGGACCTCCTATCACAGTTTGGAATAGTGGCAAGGATGGGAAGTGTTATTATAATGGGGGATTTTAATTATCCAGACATAGACTGGGTGGAAGGAACCACGCATTCATCTAAAGCTTGCATTTTCTTAAATGTCTTGCAGGACAATTTCATGGGTCAGATGGTAAATGCACCAACAAGAAACAAAGAGTTATTGGACCTACTGATTACCAACAATACAGACCTGATCACGGATATGGAAATACAGGGCAATTAAGGAAACAGAGATCACAGGTCAATTAGTTTCAGTATAAATCAAATAAATAGGAAAAGTAAGGGGAATACAAAGACACTGAATTTCAAAAGAGCCAACTTCTTTAAACTACGATCCTTGCTAGAAGATACTAAATGGGATAAAATCTTAGGAACAATGAGCACGGAGGAAAAATGGCTATGCTTTAAAGTGATTGTAAACCTTTGTGTTTGGGTGGCTTAACTCCAATGTAAAAATGCATATAAAAGCAAAGGAGAAGGCCTTAAAAAAATACAAGGCTGGGGGTTCATCATCAGCATTCCAACTTTACAAAGAATGCAACAAGAAATGTAAGGGTGCAACCTATGGGGGCGGCTAAGATAGAACACAAAAAGCACTTAGTGGAGGAGAGTAAAAAGTATATAAATAGTAAGAAAGGGAGGTCAGATCATATTGGCCCCATAAAGAATGATGAACGGAATCTGGTTACTAAGGATGGAGAGATGGCAAAGGTATTGCATTTATTCCTCTCCTCAGTCTTCACAAGGGAAAGGGGGGGCTTCAGTAACCAAAACGGCAATGTTTATCCTCATGACATGTCACAGGAAACACCTTCATGGCTAAGAGAGGATAACATTAGAAATAGACTTGTAACATTAACCTCTAGAGATTCCCGCTATAGCTGAATGACGGCTACAGCGCGGACCTGCTTTGCCGGGACTACGTCTATTGACGTAGTCCCGTGCATGAGCAGCCTGCACCCGCTGTGATCAGCGAGTCTGTGAGACTTGCTGTATCACAGATCTGAGTAAGGGGTCAATCCCGACCCCTTACCACGTGATCAGCTGTCAGCCAATGACAGATGATCATGTGATGACAACAGAGCCGGTAAACGGCTATTTTTCCTCCTCGCGCTGACAGTGCGAGGAGAAAAAAAAAGCCGATCACCGGCGGCCGCGAGAGGGACATCAGTCCCGATCCCAGCGCGCTGGCGCCAGCTCATCAGTGCCCACCTGTGCCCCCTGCCAGTGCCACCTAAGAATAGTCAACAGTGCTGCCTATCATTGCCCACAGTGCCACCCATCAGTGCCCATAGTGCCACCCATCAGTGCCCACAGTGCTACCTATCAGTGCCCACAATCTGCCTCAACAACAGTGCTGGACCTCAGTACCATATATCAGTGCCCATCAGTGTCACCTACCAGTGCCACCCATCAGTGGCCATTAGTGCCACCTATCAGTGCCACATATCAGTGCCCATCAGTGCCATCTATTAGTGGTACCTATCAATGCCCATCAGTGCCACCCATCCGTGCCACCCATCCGTGCCACCCATCCGTGCCACCAATCTGTGCCATCTAATCTGTGCCCATCTCTGCCCATCAGTGCTGCCTTATCTGTGCCCATCAGTACTGCCTTATCTGTCCCCATCAGTGCCACCTTAGATTGTGCCTATTAGTGCCACCTTAACTGTGCCTATCAGTGCTCATCAGTGCAGCCTATCAGTGCCCAACAGTGAAGCCTATCAGTGCCCACCAGTGAAGCCTCATCAGCGCATATCAATGAGAAAAATTTGCAAAATGTTATAACAAACTATTAAACATGATTTATTTTTTTAATTTTCCATCTTTTTTTGTTTGTTTAGCTTATGGTGGTATAAGGTGGTTCTGTTAACTCTAGGGTGTACAGGGCCCCAGATAAACTTCAGGATTTTGGAACTCTAATTGGTAGTACTTGGAAATGGTAGAGGAGTTTAGGAAGAAGGGTCATTTTAATGGCATTAAGTCTGCCAAACCATGGCATTTGGTATTGCTTCCAGGTTTATAATAGTGTCTTTAATTTATGGAATAAAAGGGAGTAATTAGCTTGGTATAAGGCATCATATGGGGTGGTACGGTAGTTGAGCGGACCATTGGAAACTGAAGTTGCTTACAAGCTGAGACAGAGATCACTGAGGAAAATATTTATAAATTGTGGTAGATTTTGATTGACTCTCAAACCTGAAAAGGCTCAAAATTTTGTGGGAGAAGGGCCGGACTTACCATTGGGCTTGACTGGGCTCAAGCCCATGGGCCCCGCCCCAATAGGGAGCCCTGGGGGCCCCGCCCATTTACATTTTAAATAACGTATTTTTCGCTCCATACGACGCACTTTCCCCCCCCCCAAAAATGGGGGAAAGTGCCTGTGCATCTTATGGAGCGAATATTGAGCTGGAGTCGCTAGCTCCGTGCACACACATGGGACACACAACCTACTTGGTCCGCCCTCACTCACTCCAGCTAACCAAAAGCCAGCCCCGCCCAAGGCAATGCCATGCCGCTCCCAATCAAGGCGCCGCTAGCCTGGGTCTGCTGTTATGCCGCGTACACACGATCGGACTTTCTGGCGGGATTGTCCGCTGGACTAGAGTTTGCCGGACATTCCGACCACGTGTGGGGCTCCGGTGGACTTTTTATTCCCAAAAGTCCGACAGCCTCGGCAATCCAGAGGACAATCCCGCCGTCTGTGTGCTAGTCCGCTGGACTTTTGAAGTAAACGGACTAGCCTCACACACGGAGGAAGAGGTAGATGGGACTAGCGAAGGAAGTCAATGCCGCCTCGCTAGCCCTGTCACCTGGTATGGATTAAAGGGGAATCCCTACGCAGAAAAAACGGCATGGGAGTCCCCCCAAATCCATCTCAGACCCTTATCCAAGCACGCAGCCCGGACGGTCAGGAAAGGGGGTGGGGATGAGTGAGCGCCCCCCCTCCTGAGTCGTACCAGGCCGTGTGCCCTCAACATGGGGGGTGCCCTGGGGAAAGGGGGCCATGCGCCCCCCCACCCCAAAGCACCTCGTCCCCATGTTGATGAGGACAAGGGCCTCTTCCCGACAACCCTGGCCGTTGGTTGTCGGGGTCCCCCTTTCCCGCAGGGCCCCCCTTTCCCCAGGGCACCCCCCATGTTGAGGGCACGCGGCTCGGATAAGGGTCTGATATGGATTCGGGGGGGCCCCCACACCGACGTAGGGATTCCTCTTTAAATCCATACCAGGTGACGGGGCTAGCGGGGGCATTCACTTCCTTCGCTAGTCCCGTCTACCTGGAGTCACCTTCTAAATGAACGGACTTCCCTTCACGTGTGGGCAAGTCCATTCATTTCAAAAGTCCCGTGGACTTTCGCCAAAACTCCGGCGGATTGTCCTCTGGAAAAGTCCGGGCATGTGTGGGCAAGTCCGCACATTCGGAAAGTCCAGCGGATTGTCTGGCGGACTAAGTCCGCCGGACAATCCGGCCGAAAAGTCTGATCGTGTGTACGGGGCTTTAGTGTTACCAATCATGGCCATCCACCCCATGACGTTTCTAGCGACACCTTCCTCCTGAGCTGATGCGAGACAATGGGGGCAGAGTGAGGCAGGGTCAACTGCCAGAATGAGTGGGATGGGCAGTGAGATGGAGAAGCGACGTGTGTGTTTATAATGCTGAAATATACAGTATGTATATTATGGGAGAATTTATGTGGAGATCATGCTAGGTGCTTAGATAGATGGGACGAGACACGGCTAACTACACTGCTTCTCACATTCTTTTCTTACTATTTAAATATCTTTGCTTGTATTATGACAGTGGTGTGTGCATACTGTGCTATATATCCATAGAAACATGGGAGACACATGGGAGATCTACACTGTATGGCCTTATAAGATCCAATTACTCGCTCATCAGATTATACTCACATAAACACTGGTGTATCTTTATTTATTATAGGAATATATATCACTGGCTAACGTACTGTCCACTGGCTAATGTACATTTTATTTGCCAGGCTTCTGTATGGGTCAAAATTTTTATTTTCTTGTTTTCCTCCTCTAAAACCTAGGTGCATCTTATGGTCAGGTGCGTCGTATGAAGCAAAAAATACGGTATCTTAGGGGGCGTGTCCGGACGCGATTCAGGGAAGACGTGTGGAGGTCCTGCTCCACACAGATATCCACCATCCACTGCCACCCCTGGCCAGAAACCTTCCTAAATTGCCCTGCCTGACCTGTGGCAGATAAAACCCACCGTCACAGCCGTTCCGGCCGGCTTTCCGTGGAGCCTGGAAAGCGGAGACTCCTGGATCCACAGTGCGGCCCCTCCTGAGGGACGCTCGGCGCCATCTTGCGGCCTACCCCAGCTCCGGACGCCGCAGCGCTTCTCCTCCACAGCCCGAGACCGGAGCGGGTGCTCTCCAAGGTCTGTCCCTGGCCTCTGGGGGACCTGGTAGCCCGCTACATACAGGCCGGAACGCCTAGGATCATCCTCTGAGCCGCCGGTGGACGCCGTTGTTCCAGCCCATAGTGCCATCAGGCGGTGAGTTTTTTTCCCCCCCTGGGATTGACAGCCCCCTCCAGCAGTCCCTCCCTGTGTAAATCAGGCGATACAGTGCCCTTTCTCAGACTTTAGCTGTAGGTGGAGGATCGGGTAGACTGTCCGCAGTTGGTCCGGGGGTGGAATCTAGGAAAGGCCGCGGCTTCGGCCTACACACGGAGCTCGGCGGCCATCTTGCTACCCCCACTACTCCCACTATACCATAACCCTGCACGGTGAACCCCCTCCTGGAGTGCCACTTCCTCCCCACCAGACCTGTAACTATCCTGAGCCTCATAGGTTGAGGCCAGGAATATTATCTGACTACCACTTTCTAATTCCTTACATGGCTACCCAGGCTGTCACGGAACATGCCACTTAAATAAGCTTGGAGCTCCGGCTGCTCCTCAAGATCTCCGCTATGCCATTATAACTCTTGTATTAACACCGGGGGTAAACTTGATTGTCCATTACAACTCTATAGACACCCCATGGGTAAAATCGGCAACAGCAGAAATACTACAAACCTATTTTTGGACAGTACACAAAAGTAAACATGGAAAAGTATGTCACGAGGTCAAATTCTTCTACACCAGCCTTCCCCACAGACCAACTCTCCACAATGGACCCGTCCCTAGGGACTGAAACTATAGTGAACTATCCACTAAATTTCACCCAAAGTTCAGGGTCTGAGACTCTTTCGCCTCATGAGATTCTTACCCCAGACATCTTGGACGCTAAACTAGACGCTAAACTACAACTCCTACTCCAACAAATCACTAACAATGTCTCGGCAGAGGTGAACAAATTGGCTGCATACCTGAGAGGGGAAATTAATCAATTAGGGGAGCACACAGACACCCTTGAGAACAAATTTGATGAGACGGTCAACTATGTGCAGACCATCGAGGAGGAAAACCATAATCTACGTCTCTCAGTCTCCCAACTACAACTACAACAGGAGGATTTGGAAAATAGGGAGAGACGTCAAAACCTACGCTTCAGAGGTATCCCTGAGACAGTGGGGGACTCTGACTTGCGCTCCTACCTCCTGGGCCTTTTCAACACCCTGGCCCCTTCGGTGGTGGACATAGATTGGCGACTTGACAGGGCACACCGTTCTCTTGCACCCAAACCCCCGGCCGGAGCCAGACCCAGGGATGTTGTAGTGAGGTTTCATTTTTTCGAAAGCAAGGAGGCACTAACAGTGGCTGCTCGCAATAAATCTCAAATTATGTACAAGGGAGCAAAATTGCAAATCTTCAGCGATCTCTCTCCCATCACCCTTGCTAAACGCAGGAACCTGCGCCCACTCACCTCACACCTACAACATCATAAAGTCCCATACTACTGGGGATTCCCATTCCGCCTTGTCGTTTTAAAGAACGGGGCCCAACACATCCTCCGTGACCTGCAAGAGAACGAGGCATTTCTAAAAAGCCTCGGTCTGCCTCCATTACCGGAAGAAGATTTAAATCCTCCAGACACCCAGGCTCGACTACCTCCCAATACTCCCAGCCGTATATGGACCCCTGTTAGGGGCAAATCTAAGAAACAACTTTCTACCCCTCAGCGACCATGCTTTTCCAAGCAACCACCTTGAGACAGTCCACACTCCTCTCTGGATCTATCCTTTAATGCTACGCGCATTTTAGACTCCTTGCCCTTCATTTATTGGATGAATCAAGGACTAATGTTTTGAATATACGCAGTTTTGATTGCACCCTGCTCTGTACTCAGGGTGAAACGTTGTTTGTTGATATTTCTACCTACTCAACCCATGGTGTGTCAGAAGAACCATGCTCTTCAGTTGTCAGACATTTTTGCTAAATAGTTAATTGGACTTGGTCCCTTTTCTACTCCATACTGCCCACTGACTCTAAACGCCAACAAGCTCTCAAGTTGAGCAGCCGGGCCTCCTCATCCTTCTCTGCTCAGAGTTCCCTGATGGAAGCCCGTACACGTCCCTTTTTGGCCCTGGACTTTGTCCAGGACCTCCTGAGATGTCCTTACCTCTCAGGTTTCTCAAAATTTATTTTTTTGCTTCTCTTATTGTTAGTTTTAATTTTCTTTTTTCCAGCTAAGATGTCCATGTTTATAGATCAACTCCATAGGTTGAAATTGTATTACTTACATTGCTTATGTTTTTCAGTTCCATTCTCTTACCCCAACAGGGTATTTTTTCCAACACCAAGGTACCGTGGGGTTGTAGTTTTGTAGTAATGTTTGTAAACAGATTTATATTTATTTTTACTGTCACACTTTCTACAACCCAGGGTTTTATACTTTTATTACCTCTACAAGAGCATACCCTATTACGAAGCACTCATGGCACTGAGGATCCTATCATATAATGTGAAGGGTTTGGGTTCTGTCCGTAAGCGCTGGTTGGCCCTGAAGGAATTCAGGACCTCGGGTGCTGACGTGATATTGATCCAGGAAACGCATTTCCGGACAAAGGGATCATTTAAATTTGCTTCAAAGCTTTTTCCCATCTCCTTTCTTGCCACTGACTCTACGGGCAAGGCGGGAGTGGCTATATTGATAAAGAAGTCATGCCCTATTAAGGTTAAAAAGTATTTTATTTAAGTACAAGGAATGTATACAAGTAACATAGAAAGATTACAACACATTCAGCATAGGGAAGCTCGTTTGCTAGTGTTCAGATATACAATCATATACAGTGAAATGGGACAATATAAATAACTATAACAGACCATGCTCCCATAGTGTTGGACCTCGTGCTTGATCGGGCTCACACCAGATCATGCCACTGGCGTCTCAACGACCATCTCCTGCAGCATGTGTGAAATGATGAGAGAAAAAAAGGGAAGAATATAATAGTATATTTGTTCAAGAAATAAAAAAAAAAATAAAAAAATTAATTATTATGTATTTATATAGACTGTTGTCTCATTTCATTTTTTAGACAAGCAAAGAGATTGTCATTTAGATAAAATATAGAGCTTCAAAATCATAAGGGAGGGTAGTACAAAGAAATAGTTATAAAGAGTGAGAAAGAAGGTGAGTAGGAAAAAAGGGGGGAAGAAGAGAGTATAGAAGCTAGAAGAGAAGAAGAGGGGAGTCCGCGAGGCTAGGTCGAGAGTCACCACTACAATCAGAATTAATCCAGGTTAATGATTATTAGTTATCATTTGAGTTACCATGGCAGCAGCACATTTTTGTCAAGGGTTGGCGTGGTATATGTAATCCAAGGTTGCCAAATCTTTTCAAAACTGGTGATCGTGTCCATTTCGATAGCTATCATCTTGGCATGGGTCATATAATAATTCATTTTGGCTTTTGTTTCATTTAGAACTAATGTTGGAGTTTTCCAAGCTTTTGCTAAAGTTTGTTTAGCTGCTGTGAAGAGTTGCACTAACAACTTAAATTGGGAATATGTTATGAATTCAGGCTTCAAATTGAGTAATGCCGTTGCTGGATCAACAGGAACTGTTTTACCAAGCAGTTTAGTTGCAATTATGAATATTTCCTTCCAAAATGTTTGTGCTAATGGACACGTCCACCAGATATGAAAAAAAGTGCCCAAATCTGAGCATCCTCGGAAGCATTGTGCTGGATAGTTTTGTACATATTTAGCCACTCTAGATGGAACCAAATACCACCTTGTCATCACTTTATAATTAGCTTCAACCGCTAATACATTAGGGGAAGCTGTTTTAACTGTGGACCATATTTGGTTCCAATCAGAAATATCTAGTGTACGCTCTAAGTCTTCTTCCCATTTCTGGACATAAGACGGGCTATTTTTATTGGAATAGACCAGTAAGTGAGAATATAAGGTAGAAATTGTTCCTCTAGCGTGGGGATCCTTTTTACAAATGTTTTCAAAACTGGACATATGTGCTAATTGGGGTGATGTGTTGACTAAGGGTGTGAAAAAATTTTTGATTTGGAAATATCTGAATAATTCCGATTGTGGTAAACCATATTTTTCACAAAGGGTGGTAAAAGGGATAAATGACGATGAGTGTATAAATTTATACAAATTTAGAACATTTCGGGATGTCCATTCTTTAAAAGATTTAGGGGACACCCATGCTGGATAGAAGGCAGGGTTTCTATAAAATGACAATAATGGATTGTGTAAAGATTGTAATTGATTGCTCTTTTTGAATCTATCCCAAAGGGATATATAGTGTTTGGTAATAGGATTTTTTTAGGTCTTTTCGGTCTTTAGATGAGATCCATAATAAATTGGATATTGGAATAGGATCACATTCCGTGGCTTCAATTGATACCCATAATGGGGTTTCTTGATATGCATGGTATTTAGCAAGACTCGCTATATGTGCGGCTCTATAGTAATATGCAAAATTGGGACAGCCTAGGCCTCCGTTAAGCTTGGGGAGATATAATGTGTGCAATTGTATTCTTGGTTTGGATGCTCCCCATATAAATGACGACACTTTCCTTTGTATTATTCTTAAATGATAAGCTGGGATCGGTATTGGTAGTACTCTAAATAAATAAAGTAGTTTCGGTAATATCGTCATTTTTACAGAGTTGATTCTTCCGAACCATGACAATGGAAGATGAGACCATGAATTCATTAAGTTAAAGAGCTTTTTTAACAGTGGGGGATAGTTAATTTTAAATAGGTCCTCTAAAGATGCTGTTAGATGAACTCCTAAATATGGGATTGATCTGTCTGACCAAGTAAAAGGGAGGCAAATTTTTGCTGAGTTCAGTTCTATGTTGGAAAGAGATACATTTAGTGCTTGGCATTTTTTGGGATTTATATATAATCCAGAGATTTTGGCAAATACATCAAGAGTAGGAATGAGGTTTGGGCCTGATACTTGTGGAGAGGAAAGAAATAGGAGGATATCATCTGCGAAAAGACAAAGTTTGTGTTGATAACCTCCTATTTCAATTCCAGTTATGTTGGAATTTGTTCTAATTGCTTGTGCAAGCGGCTCTATTAGTAGGGCAAATAATAAAGGAGATAGTGGACAGCCTTGTCTCGTGCCTCTTTCTATGTTGAAAAAATTGGATTTGTACCCAGCATATTTTACGTAAGCTTTTGGTTCATTATATAATGCCATAATCCAATTTGTAAAGTTTGGGCCAAACCCCCATTTCTGTAGTGTATAATTCAAGTATGGCCATGATATAGAGTCAAACGCTTTTTTGATGTCAAGTGAGAGAAAGCAAGCAGGAATACGGCGTTTTTTGGCTATATGTGCTAGAAGGGTCGCTCTACGTACGTTATCACTAGCCTGTCGGGAGGGTATGAAGCCTACTTGGTCTCTATGCACAAGGGTACCAATGATTTTATTCAGACGAGATGCTAGAAGTTTTGCTAATATTTTAATGTCTATATTTAACATTGAAATGGGGCGAAAATTTGAGCATAAAGTATCATCTGATTGGGGTTTAGGTATCATACAAATGATAGCTAATAGAGATTCAGGTCTAAAAGATTTGTTTTTTAATAAGTCATTGAAAGCTTCTGCGAGTAAGGGGGAGAAACAATCCGAAAAAGTACGATAATAGAGGGCCGAGAAACCATCTGGACCAGGTCTTTTGTTAATTTTTAGTGATTTAATAGCTTCTGCTACCTCGTTTCCGGTGATGGGTTTTTCTAGTGACATCATTTGGGGCTCAGTCATTTGGGGTAAGTTAATATTTGAGAAAAAGGAATCAGCTGTATCAATATTAAATGTATTAGATTTTATATATAGGGTTTTCAGATAAGAGCTGAATTTTTGTACAATTTTAAGGGGATTGTTGGTGTACGTATTGTCTGCTATTTTAAGACTAATAGGTTTAAAGGATTTATTAATAGAATTTAATGCCCTTGATAAATATGTACTTGGTTTGTTAGAATTCTTATAGAATGCATGTTTGGTTCTCCGTAGTGATTTATCAGCTGATTCGGTTAGAAAAAGGTCGAATTCCAATCGTGCTTTTTCTAAACGAGTTTTTGCCTTAGGGGTAGGATTATTTTGAAAAGCTAAAAATGATGAGTTGAACTCTGTTTCTAGTTGTCGCATAAGCAATATTCGTTCACGTTTAAGTATTCCTGACTGTCGCTGGATAACTCCTCTTAAGACAGGTTTGTGGGCCTCCCATAGTGTAAGAGAAGAAATGTCAGTACTAGTGTTATTTGTTAAGTATTCTTTTAGAGCCTGTTGGATCGTGAGGCAGTGAGAGGGATGTTTAAGCAATACGTCAGGTAGATACCATGTAGGGTCACGCCCCTTGGGCATAATAGAAGCCACTGAAGTAAAGACAGCATTATGGTCAGACCAAGGTATGGGGATAATGTTGGATGCGATTATTTCAGGTACCATCCCTGTTGTTATAAAAATGTGATCTATGCGACTAAACGATTGGTGGGGGTTTGAGAAATATGTGTAATTTCTTCTTGTTGGGTTAGATTCTCTCCAAGAGTCAATCAAATTGTGTCTAGAGAGGAGTTGGGATAAAGATTTTTTGTTCTGAGAGTGTAAAGAGGTGTAGGGGGTTTTGTCCAGAAATGGGAAGACAACCTGATTGGAGTCTCCACATACAAAGATTGATCCCATTTTATGGGTTTTTATGACTTGGAATAGATGTGATAAAAAGGGTAAAGGTTGATAATTTGGAGCATAGTAAGAGACCACAGTTACTGCTGTGTCCATAATATATCCTGTTAGGATTAGGTAACGGCCTTCCGGATCTTTTATTTCTGAGTGTTTAGTGAATGGGGTGGTATGGTGGAATGCGATGAGAGTACCACGTTTTTTTGTTAGTGCTGAGGCTGTGTATACTTGTGGATATGAAGTATTGAAAAATTTGGGAGTTGAGGTCGGGGTAAAATGGGTTTCTTGTAGACATACTATGTGCGCTTTTTTAGCTCGAAATGATCGAAAGGCTTTTATACGTTTTTGTGGCACATTGAGACCCTGTACATTTAAGGATAAAATATTTAAAGGAGCCATGGCTGCTGAAACAACAATCTATACTTACTAGTTGTCAAGGTGCAGTGACTATTCGGCCTAGCCTTCGCGGACATGAAGAAAAGGAAAAGGTATCCAGAAGTAGGGTGGATTAACTTAAAAAGAGAGTAAAATATAGTAGAAGTCATAAAGCAATTAAATATTATGTAAGAATAAAAAGATTGGAGAAGTACCCGTGTTGGGGTTAGAAACCCCCCAACAGGGGACAGAAGACCTTCGTCAGATCCCCACAATTTCTTATGGGGAACTGAGGAAAGCCAGGTGAGGCACATGTTAAACCTGTGTATGGGGAATCCGCCTTAAAAATAAAAAAAAAACAGTGGTTCATTTCAAGAAAATAAGTTTTGTCATTATAAAATTATAGGGAAGTGTGTCCTCTTAATGTAGATTTGTTGAGGACTAATATTATTTTGTGGGTTATACGTCCTAGGATATATATATATATATATATATATATATATATATACATATATATATATATATATATATATATATATATATATATATATATATACACATCATATTATATATATATATATATATATATTATAAATAATTGTTTGTTGTTGAGATCATTTATGTTGAAGAAGAAACAAATAATAAAAATAAAAAAAAAACATAAGAATAAATTAAAAATAGGGAATAAGAGGACCAGTCTACCCATAGTGAGGATATAACGAGAAAAATAAATAAATATATATTATGTTTATTATATATATATATATTTTAGAAATGATTCTCAACAAGGGTGGTTGCTCAACAATTGTAGCTAAAAGTGCTACAAAAAAAAAATAAATAATACAACTACTAAAGGTAACCATTCAGATTAAAAATAAAAAAAAAAAAAAAATAAAAATAAAAAAATGAAAGTATTCACTTATTAGTAATTTTATTTCATTACTAAGAAGTAATTAGATTTGAAGAATAAAATACAAAAATATAGAAAATAAACGTATCCATTAAATTTGGACATTTAATGATAGGGTATAATTTATCTTATCTTTTTTTTTTTTTTTTTTTTTTTTTTTTATATTTCTGTTATCCGTTTAACCAGGAAAGATAATTTGCAGTATTTTAGGGAATAAATCCAGTAATTCAATTTCATTACTGTTTTCCCATAAAGTATGTAGCCCAACTACTGATTTTAACCATTCATGTTAAAAATAATTGTGAGAAGATAAAAAATAAAAAATGAGAAAAAATATAAAGTGAAAATATTTACTTCTCTGTAATTTTATTTTCTCACTAAGAAGTAATTAGATTTTAAAAAAATATATTTAAATAAAAAAATAAAAAAAAAATATAAAATGCAAAAATATAGAAAGAAAACTTGTCCTTTTAATATGGACAATTAGTGCTAGGGAATAATTTTACATTTTAAAATTACAGTTTTCCCAGTAATTTCTGTTTACTGGTTAACCAAAATCGATATTTTCGCTATAGTTTAGAAAATAAATTCAGTAATTCATTTTCATTACTGTGTTTCCATATAGCTTAGCATCAGTCGGAGTCAATTAGGCACAGTTCCTAGGGATGCATCATTAGTCCATGGCGTCATCTTGTCCTTGGTGTGAGGGTACGAATCTTCCTCTTTTGTGTGTATGGTGGTTGCCGTTTCTTGTTTCAGATTGGGATGTGTTCCGGAGGGAAGAGGCAGATGCTGATCTTCTTCTTGAAGTAGAGGTTGAAGGTGTCCCTTCAATCAGGTTGAGGTCTTGGAGTGCTTGATGAAGTTCGTCAGGGGTTCTGCAAGAGAATCTGGTCCCTTGATGGGTGAAACGAAGGGAGAATGGGAAGCCCCATTGGTATTTGATGTTATGATTTTGGAGTTCCAATAAATGGGGTTTCATTGCCCGCCGTTTGGATATTGTTAATTGGGATAGGTCTGCAAAAAGCTGAAAATTGTGACCTTGAAAGGATAAATTGTTCTTTTCTCTTGCTGCTTTTAGAAGTTGTTCTTTCGTTCGGTAAAAATGAAATTTTGCAATAATATCTCTAGGGGGGCCATCAGCTTTTTTGGATGTAAGAGCTCTATGTATTCTGTCCATCTCCAACCTTTCAATGGGTATTGCTGGTTGTAGCTCCTGACAGAGTGCTGTTATAGTTGATTGCAGGTCCGTGATTGACTCAGGTAAGCCTCTGAAGCGCAGATTAGACCTTCTGGCGCGATTCTCAAAATCTTCAAGTCTGTTCTGCAGAGTAATATTTTCCTCTTTGAGGTTTTCCAATTCTGTGAAAACTTCTTGTGTATTTATTTCAAAATCTTCTACTTTCATTTCTAATGTTTCAGTTCGTCGTCCCAGCTCTCTAATTTCTTTAGTAAGATTGTTAGTAATTTGCTCTGAGGTTTGTTGTAATGCTTTATGAAGCATTCTTTCAAATTGCTTCAAAATGCTGGATGGGATAGTAGAGTCTGTTTGTGAGGTATTTTGCATGTTTAAATTGGTTTCAGAGTCAGATTCAGAGTCCCCTGAGGAGATAATTTTTGTCTGTTTTAGTTTAGTTTTCTGGTCTGAGGTAAAAGCACCTGAGGTGAAATTGCCTGAGGGGAGCGGGGCCTTCTTCACTATACGTTTCCCCTGAGCACTGTTATGGGGGTTGATTTTAGATTTGTTCCTGGCACCACCTAACACCATTTTGATGTGTAAATGTTCCCCTCACCTCACAGGAGGATAAGACGTAGATGTGGAAAGATTCCGTGTCCGTGAGTCGTCTTTATATCGCGGTTTGTTCCCCTCACAGAGCAGAGCTCTAGCCAGACATTACCGCCCTGCTAGCCTCTGCACATGCACCCCATAGAATGCTAGTCAATAAGCTCCGCCCACGGCCCTTTAAATCTTTTCCTGATTTCCTCCTACAGACAGATGGAACCAGAACTTACTGTCCCCGAGAGATGTCAGGCATCCTTGGCAAATTTTACAATAAATTATATAACTGCCTGACTCCGGAGAACCATTTTAACTTTACCCAGGAAAAATGTGAAACCTTTTTCTCTAACATAAATCTTCCTAAACTTTCCCCAACAGACTTGGTGAACCTAAACAAAGCTGTCACAGATGAGGAACTCCTGGCCACTATTAAGAGATTACCTTCGCACAAATCACCTGGCCCTGATGGTCTGCCATACTTTTATTACAAAACTTTCCTTGATGTCTTATCCCCACATATGCTGACTTTGTATAGTTCCCTGCTCAAGGGTTCTGTTCCCCACCCACATTTCTCCCATTCCTATATCTCTGTTATTCTGAAACCCGGTAAGGACCCCTCTATTCCAGACAACTACAGACCCATTGCTCTCTTAAATTCAGATTATAAGATATTCACCAAAATCCTTGCCTCTAGACTCTCTGAACTGATACCTAAACTAATCCATAGAGATCAGGTGGGTTTTGTCATTGGCAGGCATGCCGGAGACAACCCCCGGCGCACGATAGACCTGATAGATCTTCTTGATAGAACATCCCGTTCGGCACTGGTCCTAAGTTTAGATGTACAAAAGGCCTTTGATAGGCTGAGTTGGCCCTATATGTTTGCCACTTTGCAAATTTACGGTTTCCAAGGCCCATTTTTAAAAGCCCTAGAGGCTCTTTACTCGACGGTCTCAGCCCAGGTACAGATGTCGTCCCTCCTGTCGTCTAGCTTACCCATGACAAATGGAACTCGCCAGGGGTGCCCCCTATCACCACTGCTGTTTATCTTGTGTCTAGAACCCCTGGCGGAATCTATACGTTCTCATCCAGATATACGTGGGGTGGTGATGCGACAGGAGGAATATAAGCTATCGCTTTTTGCGGACAACGTCTTACTTACTATCACTAACCCTCTGATATCACTCCCCTCATTGCACAAATTATTATCCTCTTTTAGTGCCATTTCCGGATATAAGGTTAACACTTCAAAAACTGAGGCTCTTCCCATACACATCCCAGAACCCACACTATCGCAACTTAGGGAGGCATACCCTTATAAATGGTGTAACACTTCTCTTAAATACTTAGGGGTTCTTATTACCCCTACCTATTCCTCCCTATACCCTGCTAACTTCCCTCCTCTAATCTTGGACATACATAAATCCCTGTCAACCTGGTCAAAGTACCCCCTATCTCTATTAGGTAGGATTAATGTCCTTAAAATGTCTATTCTACCTAAACTGCTTTATCATTTCGAGACACTACCAGTTGCCGTGCCAGCTTCTCAATTAAAAGCTCTCCAGAGATCCTTTTTGAGGTTTATTTGGGGCGGCGGAACCCATCGTATAGCAAGCTCGGTTGTGTTCGCTCTAAGATCTAGGGGGGTCTGGGAGCTCCGGACATTACTAGATACTATTATGCCACACACTTAAAAGCTTTGGTCTCATGGTCTACCCTACATGCACCCAATAAGTGGACAACTATTGAAAAGGGAGTATTGTACCCGGTTCACCCTTGCTCCCTAATTTGGGGAGCACCTACACCCCTAGCTCCCGTTTTCAAACGCCAGTGTACCGCTCCAATGAACTTCACTCTAAGTGTCTGGCATAAGAGTCTCAAAAGATACTCCCTTTCCTCTCCATGCCCTCCCCTTATGAATGTGCTGTTTAACCCAGCCATACCAGATAGCTTGTCCTTGGGTAGGATTTTCCCTTGGCTTAACGCAACGTTGTTTCAATTTCGAAATCTGGTTCATCCCATTACAAGGAAGCTCTACTCTTTTGACACCATAAGTGAAAAATTTGAGACTCCCTCCCGCCTCTTCCATTTTTACTTACAGGTTAGACATCTCTTCCACTCCAAGTCCTCCTCCCTGACCCTTGACAGACCTACCGCCTTCGAAAACTTATGCGCTCAAGGGCCACAACAGTTACATTTAATATCTTCCATTTACCGCATCCTCCATGAGTCGACCCCTCTTACAGAAACCACTCATCATTACATGAGGAAATGGTCCCTTCTCTTAGGTAACCCCATTATGACCCAAACATGGGATAAGATTTGGACTTCTACTTTTAAATCTTCCAGATGTGTAGCCCAGAGTGAAACCTCTATAAAGATCCTTATGTTCTGGTATAGGACCCCCAATGTTTTACACAAATTCAATCCCTCGGTTCCATCCCGCTGTTGGCGATGTGGAATCGAGGTTGGCTCCTTGCTCCACATCTTCTGGGAGTGCTATCTGATACGACCCCTCTGGCAAGATGTGGGGCAACTAATACAGGGGGTGGTAGGCATAGCGCTCCCGTTGGATCCCTTGCACTGTCTATTGGGGCTTCTGGTTAAGGGTTGACATGGACATTCGTTGTACGCAGGAACGCAGACCTCTAAATGCCGGCTAGGTAAGCTGTCCTTAAGCTTGCTATATTTCTGCCTTTCCTATGTATTCTATCTGTCGGTTCTCAAGGAAACCAGACCACTCTCGGACCTTTCTGGTTGGGTAACGTGTGTGTGTGAATGTGTTTGTGTCCCCCTTCACGGGTTGGACTGTGTGTGGATAGGGAGAATCCTCTGCAGTTCCCTGCGTTGACTCCTTGTGGGCGACCTGGGTCAGAGGCGCATGGTAGGGTCAGATAAAACTCACGGAGAAGAGAAGAGACGAGGAGGGTCTCTTAATGAGTGTTTTGTCTATTGTCATAAACCCCTTCTATCCACGTAGATAAGTGGAGACTATCCTTGTAAATCTGCAGATTTGCTGTACTATTTGTTTTAGAGGCAAGAGGGTATAGGCACTAGTAGAGAAGACTGGCCAGTCATTATGGGCATTAAAATAAGTAAGGGAATGAAGGGTAAGAGGCCTTCAGATAATGCCCAGCGCAAGATGAGCGCTAGAGAATATATGAACCGAAGGTACGGTTCCGCCTATACTGAGCCCCTAGATAAATGGGTAGAATGGACAAAGGGAACAGCTAAACCTTTAAAATCTGAAGGGACTTTTGATTTACAAGTATGGCAAACTTTTCTGCACGATTATGGCCCACTACTGTGCAGTGAAGGAACGTGGAGAATAGCTTGCACATGGGAGACAGAAGCTAAAGTAGCAAATCAAACTGGCTTGACGGAGATGTTTAATAAAAGTACTGCCCAAATTTACTACGTTTGGCCAGAAGACTCTGTAGAAGAGGACCCCCCACCTTATGTGGCTGCCAGTTTGGCTTTAAGGGGTCCAAGAACAAAAGCAAAAGAATTAGATTACATGGAACACACAAAAGATGAGCTGGGCAATATAGTAGAGAGCAGAGGTTTAACAGCCCCGTATCAACCTACAAAGAGGGATTTGTCTCATATCCTAGAAACGGATGATTGGCATAAATCAAAAGGCACATATGCAAAACTAGATCTCTCTGAACTTAAGGCTTTGGCCAGAGAAAGAGAGATAGATTCTGAACTTCCAGGGCAAACCATAATTTCCAAATTGTGGCAGCAAGATGAAGAGAGAAGGAAGGGAGAAACTGCCCCTTCTGCCCCGGTCACAGAGCAATCTGTTTCAGTTTATCCTGTCAGAACCCAATTAGTTTTTGAAGGTAATGCTGTTGACAGTAAGTCTCAAATTAAATGGCATGTACCTTTCAGTCCCCAAGATATGAGAGCCATATTAGAGGGATTGGGAGACCCTAGAAAGAATCCAATTGGGTTTGCAAACAAACTTAGCGCTGCACAGGAAGCATATGAGGCTTCTGCTACTGACATTCATCAGCTTCTTATTAAAGCAGTGGGAAGCAACATGTCTGGCTATATACTTAAAGAATGTGGTGTAGACATCAAAACTCTAGGTAAGATGGTTAGTGGACGGGAGGTTTGTGGGACATTGAAAGAAAAATTGCCCCAAATATATGGACAAACCAGACATGCTGAATTTATGAATGCTAAGCAAGGGAAAGAGGAAGCAGCAGGGGCTTATTGGAGGCGGTTAAGCGATATGGCTGAGGAAGCAGGCATTAATATAGAGGAAGAGAAGGTGGGAGAAACTGCAAGTCCATCTACGCAACTGGTGAAACAAAGGTTTCTTGATGGTTTAATACCCCAGTTGAAAGAGAAGTTGTTCACAGCAAGGCCTGAGGCAGGCAATATGTCTATTCGGGATAGGGACAGGACAGGATTAACCAAAAAGACAGCAAACCCAAGGTTATGTACATGGGGAAGCAGAGAGGAAAGGGAAAAGGAAGAGGAAGAGGCAAAGGCAATTTCAGAAATCATGGCGATCGGGGACCAATCATATGCTACAATTGTGATGGGGAAGGACACATAGCTAAATTCTGCCATCTTCCTGACCGTAGACTAGAAAAGAGCTTAGAAGCACCTCATGCTGATCCCAGTACAAAAGCAGTGGATCAGGCATAGGAAAATGGCATACCAGTATCAATCATGTTAAATAGAGGAGACAATGGTCCCGAGACCAGAGTAAAAGTATTTTTACAAGAACTCCCCTATCCTGGAGGACAAACAGAATTAACCTGTTTAATAGATACTGGTGCAAGCCGAAGTGTTTTTAATATAGAGGACTTACCTCCAGGATTATTATCTACAAATGTTATCTCTGGTGTTGGCCTAACCGGGACCTCTACTGATTTGGTCGAGTCCAAGCCACTTAAACTCAGGCTAGGACAGCAAACAGAAATTGTCACTAAAGTGTTAGTTTCAGACACAGTTCCTACCAATCTTCTGGGAGCTGACATTTTGAACCAAATTTTAGCAAACATAGACTACACTCCTACAGGAGTCCAAGTGGTCAGTAGTCTGTCAGGAGAAGTTTTAAATTCTGCATGTGGAGTATTTTTAATCCAAGACTCCACTCCGCCATTTCCACCAGAATTGAAAGTGATTCCCACTGAATTATGGGCCACCAGCAAATATGATGTAGGTCTGCTGGATTGCACCCCAGTCATGATAAAAATAAAACCAGGATCCCATCTCCCACAGATTAAACAGTACCCACTGAGTATTGCTCAGACTGAGGGGATAAAGGATCAAATCACTCAACTGAAAGCAGCACGGGTTGTTGTACCAATTAAGTCCCAAGTCAACACACCCCTGTTCCCAATTGCAAAGAAGCCAAACAAGAAGGGTGGGCAGGTGACATACCGCATGGTGCATGATTTGAGAGCCATTAACAATATAATTGAGGCAGATACCCCGATCGTGCCCAACCCCCACACTTTACTAAGTGGAATACCTGCCTCCAGCACCTACTTTACAGTGATTGATCTTGCAAATGCTTTCTTTTCGGTGCCCCTGCACCCAGATTGCTGGCACCTTTTTTCATTTACCCATGATGCCCAAAAGTTAGCATGGACAAGATTGCCCCAAGGCTGTGTGAGTAGCCCCTCTGAATTTAATACTGCGTTAAAGCAAGTATTGGACCAATGGTCCCCCTCACACCCAAACACAGTTTTGCTTCAGTACATAGACGATTTGCTTATTTGTTCTGATACAAGGGACATTTGTAGCAAAGAAACAGTAAGCCTTCTCATGTTTCTCTATAACAGTAACAACAAAGTTAGCAAAGATAAGCTACAATAGTGCCAAGAGAAAGTGATCTTCCTGGGTCACTGCATTTCACATGGAATCCGTCACCTAACCCCAGATCGAGTTAAAACTCTACAAAAATTTGAAAAGCCAAGAAATGTACGGCAACTACGTGCCTTCCTGGGGTTAGTGGGATATTGTAGGGACTGGATTCCGAATGCATCAGAACTTTTGGCTCCTCTATATGAGGCTACCACTAGAAATCCTTTCAACCTCACATGGGAAAATGAATTGCAGATGAAGGAGCTTATTAAAATTTTGTCTGAAGCTCCCGCCATTGGACTTCCTGACTATACTAAAACTTTCTCATTGTTCTGTCATGAAGTCAATGGATTTGCTGCAGGTGTACTCACCCAGCTACATGGAGACAAACAGAGGCCTGTGATGTATGTATCGGCCTCATTAGACCCCGTCATCAAAGGCTCCCCCAGTTGTATGCGAGCCATAGCAGCCTGCATTTTGCTGCTAGACAAAGTAACTGAGCTTGTACTAGATTCTGCTCTGATCCTTTATGTACCACATGCAGTACAGGAAATCATGAATCAAGTAAATACCAGACATGTGTCTGCCAGTAGATTTGACAAGTACCAGTCTGCTCTTTTTGCTCCATCGAATTTAACAATCAAACGTTGTGTTACTTTAAATCCGGCAACTCTTCTTCCTATAATTGATGAGGAAGATGCAACAAATGGTACTGATGTAGAACCCGAGAGTTTCTCTCATGATTGTATGGCTCTGATGGAGGTAGAAAGGGCCTCTGTCACACCAGCAAAAGATGAGCCTTTATCAGATTGTGACACACACTTATTTGTAGATGGTTCCAGATTTTACACTGATGATGGTCAGCCACACACAGGGTTTGCTGTAACCACTACAGACACCATTTTACATCAGGAAGCATTGATACCCCAGATGTCAGCACAGGAAGCGGAGTTGTGTGCTGTAGTCAAAGCATGTCATCTCCTAGAGAATCAAAGGGGAAACATTTACACTGACAGCAGATATGCATTTGGAATAGCTCACGATTTTGGGCCTATCTGGAAAGCACGGAATTTTCTGACTAGTGCAGGGAAGCCAGTGAGACATGCAAAACTCATAGAGCGGCTATTTGAGGCCTTTCAGAAACCAGCAGAAGTTGCCATCTTGAAGGTAAAAGGGCATGCAAGGGGAAATTACATGACAGCCAGAGGAAATGCTTTGGCGGACCAAGCGGCAAAGGGTGCTGCCCTTATGGCAATTGGAGTCACACCCACTGTAGGGGTCGCCCAGGTAGCGGGGTCAGATTCCCCTCATCAAGAGCAGTGGGGTGTAGAAACTCTAATTCAGTTGCAGAACCAGGCCCCTGATGAAGAGAAGGATAAGTGGATAAAATGTAATGCTACCCAAAATCAGCAGGGCCTGTGGAGCGCTGACAACAGGTGGTGTCTACCCAGGAGTTTGTACCCAGTTTTAGCACAACTGGCACATGGCGTCAGTCATCTTGCTAAGGGCGCGATGGTGGCACTTACTGACTGCTATTGGATAGCACCTGGATTTAGTGCATTTGCAGCCAGGTTTTGTGCTTCATGTCTCACTTGTGCTCTGCACAATGCAGGAAGGCCTGTCCATGTTCCCCAAAGGCATTCTCCTAAGCCAGATTTCCCTTTCCAAAGAATTCAAATAGACTACATTCAGATGCCCAGAATAGGCACCTATGAGTTCGCTTTAGTTTGCATTGACATGTTTTCGAGCTGGCCTGAATGCTGGCCAGTAGCCAAAGCAAATACAAAAACAACAGCAAAGAAAATTTTGAATGAAATAGTTTGTAGATATGGAGTTCCTGAAGCTATTGAGAGTGACAGAGGAACCCATTTTACTGGGGAAGTAATGAAAGAGGTAATGGAAGCCCTTCACATACAGCAAGCTTTCCATACACCTTATCATCCACAAAGTAGTGGTAAAGTTGAGAGACTTAATGGAATTTTGAAAAACAGATGTGCAAAAATGAAAGCAGATACGGGAAAAGGATGGGTGGAAGCTTTGCCATTAGCCCTATATTCTGTACGAACTACCCCTAAACAACCACATGGGCTGTCCCCCTATGAGATTTTATTTGGAGGGCCACCCAAAACAGGGCTATATTTTCCCCAACAGTTGCAGGCTTCTCACTCTAGTCTGTTAGAATATGTTCAGATTTTGCAAATAACATTGAATAAAATACATGAAGGTGTTTATAAATCTATCCCCGACCCAGATTCTGTTTCAGGTATTCACAGAATCCAGCCAGGTGACTGGGTAGTGGTCAAGCGACACGTCAGAAAGCCACTAGAACCAAAATTTGACGGACCACATTTGGTGCTTTTGACGACCAGTTCCGCTGTCAAGTTGGAAGGAAAGCCCACCTGGATTCACGCCAGTCACTGCAAGAAAATCCTGAAGTGATGATATCCTTTGAAAAAATTATGATAATGTTTCTTTTCTTTTTGATGTTTGTGAGAACTGAGACATGGGAAAATAACCCTTTCATCCAAATGTTAAAATTGTATGCAACCCATAGCAACGCTAGTAACTGCTGGGTGTGTTCTCACCTAAATCCCCAAACAGGAACAATACCCATGATAGCAGTGCCTCTCAAATTCACTGATCTAAAACAGGACCAGAATAAATGGCTCATACATGGTCTCCACAGCTAATGAGCACAGATCAGTGACTTTGATGGTTTCAAAACAGATAGGCACTCCACAGATTTGTTTAAACATTACATGCCCATTTAAAACTAAATGTACACGGTTGGGCAATTCAGATTGCACCGGAGCAAAAATTACAGTTTATGGAGGAAACTATGGTCAATATTATCATATCCCAGATCCAGAACTAAATAGAACCCTTTATAGTACAAATTGCTCACAGTTCCCAATATGTCAAAATATCGGTTACCTGGGATTCCAGGTTATTGCTTCCAGTTATTTAGAAGCAGGCATACCATCCATACGTAGAGGGTTATATTATATATGTGGAAATAAAGCTTACGCCTGGCTTCCTGCTAATGTTACAGGTACATGTTATATTGGGAAGTTAGCACCTGCTTTGGCTGTTCGCAAAGATACAGTGCGTCCAGATCAAAGTCCAGAATACCCTTTAGTGTTCAAAAGAGAGCTGTTCACTGAAGGTGACATGGCATGGTCATGGTTCCCTTCCTGGACAGGATGGGGAATTGAAGCAATGAAAAGAATAAATAATTACACTAGAATTGTAGATGAAATTATTAACCTTACAACCACTGATATAGGTTTATTAAGTGAAGAAATGGCTCAGATTAAAAAAGTAGTATTAGAGCACAGATTAACTCTAAATTATCTCACTGCAGCTCAAGGTGGGATGTGTAAGTTGTTTCGCACTGACTGTTGTATATACATTTCTGATAATGAGGACATTATTAAAGGGCATCTTGCTAAGATAAGAGAACTACAGAATAAGGCCAGAGATATTGCTAAAGATGGATGGAACCCCTTTAAGGGTTTAGGAGGTGTTGGTGATTTTTTATATAGCATAGCAACATGGTTACAGAAACTAGGCGCTTACATTGTGATGTTCCTATTTCTCATATTTGTCATTTACTTCCTCATCAGGCTGTGCCTCTGTGTGACTACCCGCTGTATCAACAAATTGTCCACCAGCCCTGATGAACCCGTTGTTATGAGAAAGCTAGGAGAGAACTGAACAGGACGCCGCCTCTCTGCGCCAATGTAACAGGAGTTACCAGCAATCGGCTGAATGTAACGCGGAGAATAATGGTGTCAAATAAACAAAAGGGAGGAAATGACATGGACATTCGTTGTACTGTTCATTTAAGCACAAGAGACTCCATTTTGTTCTCACTGTTGAAATGTGTTCAGTAACCTTCACCTAACACACAGACACATCTCCTCTAGAAACTCTCTACTCCCCCCCTCCCCTATCCATGTTTTACTTTTGCAATTGTTCTATTCGCTAGCTTTTAATAATATATTTCTATTTGTTTAGCTTTTAATAACGTATTTCTATTTGTTAGTTTTTAATAACATCTCACACCACCCCTTTCTTATCTGTGTATAAAATAACATGTAATAATAAATTTCGTCAGAACGGACATTTTAAACACAGTGATTGATTCCTGTGAATCTGTTCCTGCATCTGCAGTATTAACTTTTATTTTAGAGTCCCAATCAGAAATTAGTCATAACAGGGTTTACCCAAAAGAGTCAACAGATTGATCTCTTATATCTTACTTGCAGCCAAACGAATTATTCCAATGTGCTGGTTATCCACCACGCCACCCTCATGGTCTAGACTTTTACATCTAGTAGCTGAGATTCGGAGGATGGAGTTTCTAACAGCCTCTGTACAAGACTCTATTCCCCAATTTGATAAAATCTGGGCGCCATGGGATCAATCAGAATATGGGCCACATAGACAAGTAGACACATTGGAAAATGTCTTAATCCAAAATTAAGTGCTGTTTTTCCCTTCTCTGTTCTCCTTCCTTGTTAATTTTATTTTCATTTTATTTGTATACTAATTGGTACCTATTTGTATACTGTGTTATTTTTCTACGAGTACCCTCCGCAAGACTGTTCACTGATCCATTAATATATCTACCCTTGGATTGTCAACCTTACTACCTACATGTGAGTTGTTTGTTATGTAACTATTATTGAGCTGTGCAGACCACCCCTGTGCTCTGCACTATGGACACTGTTCACCTGTTCTCTTTAACTTCATTATAACTATTTGTATCCACTATGCTTACAATACTGGTATAATATACAATGTACTTTGTTTTCATAATTGTTATACTTTTATAACCCAATAAAAATTACAATTTAAAAAAAAAAAAAAAATACGGTATCTTCTTTACATTTATGTATTATTTTGTTCTATTTAAAGTAATGTATAGAAGGTATGGCCCGAAAGTGACTCAAGCCCAGGGGACCCCACCACCCTAAGTCTTGCCCTGTTGGCAACCCTACTTGACCACCGTTATAAGGGGAAGGTCTTAGAACTCGTCCCGTCCCCAAAGAGAGTGCAGAAGATATAATCTCTTAAGGACATGTTAAAGAGGATTTTATTAAACGTTTCTCCTGATTCCAGTAGGTTACAGTGTCATTGAAAAACATTGCTTTGAGACTTCAGTTGGTCAAGAGAGGAGGGCTGCAAAAAGCGTCCACCTAATTGAGGCATTTCGGAATAGTTTTAGTCCCCACTGCCCAGGGCTATCAACTTCCACATCCCATCGGCAGCATCTGCATCACATGGTGGGCGATTACCTCGGGCCAAAACAGAGATGGAGAGCTTTCCAGCTGACGATCCACTGACATACTGGGTTATGAGAATAGACCACTGGCCATAACTTGCCCAGTATGCTATTGAGTTGTTGGGCTGCCCTGCATTCAATGGGAATTCAGTGCTGCAGGATGATTTGTTACTGATCATAGAACGCGTCTGTCCACAGACTCCGTGGACCATTTGACTTTTATAAAAATGAATCAGTCCTGGTTTACCAGCTATGAAGCCCCTGATGCTGATTAAGTCTTTTTGGGTATAAGGAATCTCTGCAGGACTTTGAGGCTGCCTAGGTTTGAGTCATTTGAGTCATTGAGTCATTGAATCATTTCATCTGGAAGAATATTTTTGGTATAGGTTTGATGGGCACTATTAACACCCAAAGACCAATTTTTCAGCACCTGTTTGACAGGTGCATATCATTGACATTTTTATTGCCTTCATCAAGAGCACCTCTATAGGGTTAGGGTGGGAAGGCGCCCCCGATACCAAAAGAGTAATTTTTCTGCACCTGTTTGACAGGTGCATATCATTTCATCAAGATTACCTCTATAAGGTTACGGGGGAAAGGCGTCACCGACACCCTAAGACAAATTTTTAGACATGTGCGCCGTCAATAAATTAGTTTTGTTTTGTTCTGTTCCGTTTCGTATTAGCCGTTAATTCATATTTCGTAATTCGTGTCCGAAATTCAATTTGGATTTGTACAAACTATGAATTTTCGTTAGGTTCGTTAACTTTTCGTAAACAATTACGAACGTTCATTATGATGGATTTAAATAGCAAAAGATACCTTTTTCAATATGGCAGCCGTCAGACTCATTATGCTCATTATGAGGGGCTCCCACCATCCCTGTGCTGTGCTGACTTCCTCTTGGGGCTGTACCCCTGATGTGATTATTATGAGGGTCTCCCACTATCCCTGTGCTGTGTTGACTTCCTGGGGCTGTACCCCTGCTATGCTCATTATGAGGGGGTTCCCACCATCCCTGTGCTGTGCTGACTTCCTCGGTTTGTACCCCTGCTGTGCTGTTTTTTTTTTTTTTTTGCCACTTCAGCTCAGCTCTCCAAGAGGACATAAATCAGCTTTAACCGATCAGTTTTTGTCCATTTTGTTTTGTCATCACATCATTGTGGCATACTCATGGTTTAATCATTTATTAATTTGAGATAAAGGGTCCACATATACCACCCCATCTCCGTTAACCACTTTAGTATACAGATTTCATCCACTTCGGTCCCAAAAAATATTTCTCCCCCCCCATTTTTTTTTTTTTTATAAATTAATATTCCCCCCTCCCCTACCCCTTCCATTTTCTCATCGCTATTCCGTACCTATACAATTTTACTTTTAGTTCCTGTCCATGTGAAATTTCTATAGTCTAATAGCTTCAGCATAGCTCCATGTTTGCTTAAACTTTTTCCAGGTACCCCAACACTCTCCCGTACTCTCGCTCTTTTCGTCTATATTCCTTTTTAGGTACTCCATGAGTCGAATACTCTCAACCGCGTCAACCCATTCCCACATGGATGGGGCTTCCGGTTCTCTCCACCTCTTTGCAATAAGTTTTTTTGCTGCGTTGAGTAGATGCGGTACCAATGAATTTTCGTAGTGCCTTGCCCCCTCCCTTGTGGCATGCATCAAAACCACCCAAGGGTCGTTCTCTAGGTCCTTATGGGTGATCTCCTTGATAAATCCAATGATCTTTGCCCAATAGTTTTTAATCTTATTGCATTCCCACCAAAGGTGGGCCATAGTCCCTCTTTCTTTACACCCTCTCCAGCAATCTGGAGAGGTACCGTTTTGGTATCTGCTTGCTTTATCAGGAGTAATATACCACATCGATAGGCACTTATAATTCGCCTCGGCCGTCCTGACATCTATTGCGGATCTATGGGTCATCCTTATAATTTTTCCTATTGTGCCTGTGTCTATTTGTGAACCTAACTCCCTTTCCCATTTTTGGATATATGGCGGAATCTCTTCCCTTTCCGTCTCCACCATCTTTTTATAGATCTTTGAGATCATTTTTTTTGTATTAGATTCCATGCATACCCATTCAAGCCATGTAGTATCAGTTTCTGGCCTAATTGGCTGAGGTAAGCTTTTAATAAAATGGTGTAGTTGGAGATAACGCCATCTATCCAGCCTTAGAATTTCACTCTTACTTTGTAATTCTTCAAATAATAATATTTTCCCATTGTGCATTACATCTTTTAAACGTGTTTCCTCTTTTAATATCCATTCCCCCCCCACCTCAGTTTTCCCAGGCTGAAAAAAATCATTGTCTTTTAGTGTTATTAGTAGTGAATTATATTTCTTGTTTACTTTTTTGTACCATTTATCCCATATTTTTAGTGAATTTAATGTGATGATGTGTGTATTCTCACCTAGAGATCTGTGTGTCGGTGGGTTCCAAATTACTCTACCCAATTGTGCTGTACTAATCTCTTTTTCCAGGCTAACCCATCTTTTTTCTGTCGACTCCTTACCCCACTCCGGGATTCTGGACAAGACGATCGCTTGGTAATAGTTAACTATGTCAGGAACCGCCAGGCCATCATGTTTTTTATCTTGTTTTAGCGTGTTCAGTGCTATCCGATGTTTCTTGGCATTCCAAATGAAATTTATAATTATAGTTTTTAATTTTCTGAGGTATGTCGGCGAGAGTGGTATGGGCAACATCTGAAATTTATACGTGATTACCGGTAGTACCATCATTTTAACTGTATTTATGCGCCCCAACCAGGACAGGGATCTATTCGTGTACTCTTTGCATTTCTTTTTAACTTCATCGAGGAGCGGGAGATAATTGATATTGTACATTTCTTTAATCGATTTAGCTAACTTTATTCATAAGTACTTGATCTGCTTCCTCCAAGGAAAGTCAAAGCTCTCCCGTAGAGAAAGCTGGTCAAGTTTACCTACATTTACATTCAGAATGAAGGATTTCGTGCGGTTAACTTTAAAATTTGAAATTTCCCCGTAGTGCTTCAGGTCAGATGTTAAGTGCGGCATGGACGTCCGTGGATTGCTTATGAAGAACAAGATGTCGTCCGCGAAGGCGGATAGCTTATGGGTATCCCCTCCCGCCTCAATCCCTTCAATATCTGGGTTAGCTCTAATTGTAGCCAATAGGGGCTCCATGGTCAGGACAAAAAGGAGGGGGGACAGCGGACAGCCCTGTCTTGTACCGTTCCTCATCTCAAACAGAGGTGATGATATTCCATTAATCTTTACTGTAGCTTTCGGGTGGTCGTATAGGACCTTGATGCGTTGGATTATCTTGGGACCAAAGCCCATATGCTCAAGCGTATCCATCATGAACCCCCAGTCTACTCTGTCAAAGGCCTTTTCGGCATCTATTGACAAGAGTAGACCGGGGGTCCCGACCTCCCGTATCCTCTGGAGGAGCAGCAGCGCCCGCACCCCATTATCCCTGCCCTCCCTACCCGCCACAAACCCCACTTGGTCCGGGTGGACCAGTGTGCCCAAATGGACCTTAACTCTTTCTGCTAGTATTTTCGCGTAGATTTTCGTGTCCGCGTTTAAGAGTGAAATTGGCCTGTAAGCTGAGCACACTGATCCATCCTTTCCTTCCTTCAGGATTACTGTGATACTGGCGGTCAGGGATTCCTCGCTCATTCTATACTCCGCCCCCAGGCCATTTAGATAGTTGCAGAGTCTTGGGATCAGTATCTCTTGAAATGTTTTATAGTAGAGCGCCGTAAGGCCATCCGGCCCAGGGCTCTTCCCCGCCGGGGTACTCTTCAGCGCCCACCTTACTTCCTCTATTGTAAATGGTTCCTCGAGTGCGTTCCTTTCATCTATAGTTATTTTTTTAAGTCCTGCCTTAGTTAAATAATCTATCCTCTTTTTTTTGCCCTTTTCGCTGTTGTACTCTCCCTTCTGTGCAACCGTATACAAATCCTCATAGTATTCTTTAAAGGAGTCCGCTATATCCCTTGAAGTATGTTTAATCTCTCCATTCTTATTTTGTATTTTTTCTATATAGTTAATCGTTTTTTTTTTTTTTTTTTTGTAGTATTCTGACCAAGTGTTTGCTGGGTTTATTGCCCCACATATATCTTTCCTTTGCTATTCTGTTATAAAATTGTTGTGTTTCTTGCTCCATAAGGTCTTTTACTTGTTCTCTTATTGCAACTATTTTTAGGTATAGATTTCTATCTTCCTCTGGGGCCGCTTTGTGCTCCTGTTCCACCTGATTTAATTCCGCTACCAGCTCTTTCAGTTTCTTTGTTTTCTCTTTTTTTATCCATGTTCCCTTTGCAATTAGGATTCCTCTTATGAATGCCTTGTGGGCATCCCAAAGAGAAGATCCACTGACTTCTCCATTATCATTCTCTTTAAAAAAGTACTCTAACTCCTCTTTTACATATTCTACCACCTCTTTATTTCGTATTAGCGCTTCGTTCAGTCTCCAGCTTGGGAATGTGTTCCCATTTTCCGAGGCCCCTAAGGTCATAGAAACAGGTGCGTGGTCAGACAGTGACATTACCTCGATTTTAGTACTAACTATTCTGTCCAGAAGTCCATGATCTATCAAGGCGTAGTCGAGGCGGGAATACGTCCGGTGCACGGGGGAGAAAAAGGAATAATCTCTTATTTTAGGATGTTGAATCCTCCAAACATCCGCCAGCTGATTTAAAAAGAGTTTTTGCTTAGTCAATTTTAATTGCTTCCCATCCGTCCCCCTTGCACCGGACGTAGAGTCTAACCCAGGGTCCAGGCAGAAGTTTAGATCTCCCATCAGGATTGCATGTCCCTCTCTGAAGTCCCTTAATTTATTGAGAATCACGCATAAATATTTTGTAGGGTTGGTATTCGGGGCATATATATTGACCAGGGTATATTTTACCCCCCCATGGTTCCTTTTAAGAAGAGGTACCTTCCCTGTGGATCGACCAATCGGTCCACCAGGTCGAAAGAGGTGTCTTTAGAAAAACCTATCGCCACCCCCCTTGCTCTACTGGTAATTGCATCCCCATAATACCACACTGGGAACGCTTTGGTAGAGAGTTTCGTATTCGACTCATGTGAGAGGTGGGTCTCCTGTAGGAAAACCACCCCCGCCCCATAGTTTTTTAGTTCTTCTGAGACTTTATGTCTTTTTTTGAGAGTGTTGAGCCCTTTTACATTGTATGATATAAATTTAATTTCTGTCCTCATAATCAAATGGACATTTCTCTGGCCTTGTTAGTATTGGATATATAGCGATGAGACTACCCTCCCTCCCCCTCCCAATACCCCCCACCCTCCAACCCCATCCCCTTCCCTCCCCCTCTTGGTACCCCCCCACCCTCCCACCCCATCCCTCCCCCTCTTTATGCCCCCTACCCCCCTTCCCCCCCCCCTCCCTCCCCGACCCTTGTTCGGGTCTCTGAGTCGAAGTGGGTCATAATCTAATATGGCCCTCCTCGAGTCTCCTAATTTCTCAGGTGAGGTGGGGCTCGGACCCCTAGGTCACTTTCACCCGTACTCCCCAATTCCTTGGAGTGTACGGGGCAAGCGGGCAAATCCCATAGGGCACTACCGAGAGGCCTATCCTTCCTCCATTCATCCCTCCCCTCTTCCCCACATCGCCCTGCATCGCTCTCCCTAACTAGGTAACCCATCCTGGTAACTCAGGGACCTGTAGATCTAATTTCTCACAAAAACTGGTTAAATCTTCGGGGTATCTCAGTCTCGCTGATCTCCCCTCTTTTATGCCTATCAGGCACGCTGGAAACCCCCAGCTATATTTCACATTTGCAGTCCGCATCGCATCCAGCAGGGGTTTTTGTAGCCTTCTTCTTTCCAGTGTCTGTGGTGCCAGGTCTGAGTATATCTGTATCTCTGCTTCTTTATATTTCAACGGTGTTTTTCCATATAGGTTTGCCCAGATCTCTGCTTTCTCATCGTAATGACGAAATCTAAGGATGATATCACGTGATCTACCGGTATCCATAGTGTTTGGTTTTCCTACACGGTGTACCCTTTCAATTCCCGGGAACGGGTCCTCGCTATTTCTCAAAAATGGGCTCAGAATGATTTTGATAATCTCACTGAGATCCTCTCCTCTTTGTTCAGGTACCGCACGTATCCTAAGGTTTTGTCTGCGGTTCCTGTTCTCCTGATCCTCCATTTTATATTGAGTGTCTCTTAGGGTTAGTTGAATTGTTCTGATCTTCTCCTCAATCTTATTAATGTCTTGCTCCTGTTTCTCTGCTCTCCCCTCCACTGCCTCCACTCTGGTGAGTAGCGAACCCATATCTTCTCTCAGTAGTTTTATTTCCCCTTTTATGGTGTTCTCCATTTTTAATAGCATCTCTGCCATATCTCCTTTCGTAGGCAGTTGGGAAATTGCCACTTGTTCTTCTGCTCTACTGGTATCTATTTCACTTCCCATTGAGCGATCAGCTGTGGAAGGGTCCTCCTTTTCCCCCGTTTTCTTCTCCTTCCCCTTTCTTCTATCCATGGTGAGGTTTTGTGGATGTTCCACACTGTTTTGGAGAGGGCTTATTCCTGTCTTCAGGTATTGTTTTATAGTACTTGTTGAGCTTTTGGGAGTCTTCGGTACCCCTTTTTTTGAGATTTTACTCATGTTAGCTTTACGGGGCCCTCTAATTCTTTTCCCCAGTTTGCTGCTGTCGCGCTATACTCTGAGGAGGAGGAATTGTACCTTAGGGGAGGGACCCCATCAGCAATCTTGCCCCCCTTTTCTTTGCCTAGTAGGTTTATATTTACTTTTCTTAAAGCATCTTCCTTCTGTTGTTTCTATAGCATGTTATTCTATACATTCCGTAGAAGGTCACGCTGCCAGGCTTGCTTGGGGGGGCGCGTAATTGTGTATCAATAAAGAGAGACCCTCTTACTAAGCATTCCCATTTGATGATTAGGGAAGCCTGTTTAATGAATTTTACCCCCTGCCGCAGGCTTTATAGAGAGGGAGAGACACCCTATATGGAGTCTTTGGGACACTCTATGTGAGAAAAAATAGTTAATACGTGTTTTCACAATATTGGAACAACACAATACCGGTTAAAACAAAAGGCTGTTTTGAAACGTTGTTAAGATATTCTCCTTCCACCCTGTTTCTTAGGGGTCCTGTTTCTATTGCATAATGGCCTGGGGTCCTCCTCTAGTTTTCACCTCCTTTACCAAGTATGAGGGGGGATCCGGACTCCAAACCCCTGCCACTGCCCCATTAAATAATTTTTAATTGTCATGTGGCCCGATGGAGTATGTTATAGACCAGATCCCGTCTTCCCCCACCTATAAAGCAGCAGGAGAGCTTGTTTAGGAAAGGGGAAGGGGGAGGCGGAAAAAAACAGAGAAGAGAGAGAGAAGCAGAAACCGAACAAAACAAAATAGTCCAACAGTTCTTTCTGTTTGGATAACCTCACTTCTCTCTTACCCGGAAGAGACGTAATATTTCACCTTATGGTCAGGTAGTGGTCTTTAGCTTATTAGAGGTATGTCCGTATTGTCTCAGTCAGCCCTACTAAGTTTTTCAAAAATGAGAAAGTTCATCCTTAAATGTTGGGGTACACGAAACATTTACACCCTCAATATGTTCTATACACAGATCAACAGCTAAATGCCAACCATCCGGATATGGCTTCGACTGTTCATACCTTGGATGCTATAACCATATACCTCCTCCTTGGGTTCTACGTGCTTCCTCTTTAGTTTTTACTTCAGATTTCCTCTGCCAGCGATACACAGACTGCGGCGGGTACAGGGGGGAGAGTAGAGGAGAGACCATAAAGCAGTTCAATTCAGGTTTTATCCGACAGCGTGTGATCATGTACCCGCTTTTCTTTTTTCCTTTTTTTACCCTCTCCATTGTTTGAGAGAGAGACCAAAACACCGCTTTTTTTTTTTTTTTTTGGGTGTTCAACAATTTTGAATTACCGTGGCCAAGATACTTATACCCAGTCACTTAAATGCATTTAAAACCGCCTATCACATCCTTGTACCCAAGATCTGGTGACCCCCGGACGTTTCAGAAAGCCTCTATGGCATTGATTGAAAGAGAGACCCAAACACCGCTATTCACTGTTTGCTGAAGAGTCAGCTTACCTCTTCTGTCGAGCCGTTGGTTGTGACCGTATTGTGTGTTCCGCTTTTCCTTATACTCACATACCGCAGCTTGTTCTTCCGGGTAGTCGCTCTGTGCTGTAGAGGGGAGAGAGGACCTGTGGAATCAGCAGTAAGTCGGCGGTGCTGGGGGATGGTGCGGAGAGGAGAGCAGCTGTTGCCTCTCGTGCCTCATGCCGACTGTTCCGCTATTGTTGTTGTGCTCGTAGGTTCGGGGAGATGGCGAGTGAGATCTCGGAGCCTCTCACGCTCCATAGGTCATCGGCGCTCTCCCTCCTCTCGGCTCGCACCACCTACGGCAGCCCGCTGGGTCGAGCCCCTCCCTCCAAGCTGAGCATTACGTCAGCACATTGTGGCCTCATCATACACACTGGCTCCCCGGCTGTTGCCGGACAAAATAAAGGCAGCTTGCAGGGAAAATTTCATTTTTTGGGCTTTATAAATGCAATTATTACTGCAGCGGATTCTAGACATGGCACAGATCTGCCACTTTACAGCTAGACTAAGGGGACCCCCCAGGCACTATATTGTAAGGAATTTAAATTTTTTAGGCTTTCACTTTAAAAATCAAATAATCACTGTTCATTTAAAAATGAACTTTTTCACATCTTTTTTTTTATTGATACATGTCCCCCAGGGCAGGACTCGGACCCCTATAACCATTGTATGCCAAATTACTTGCATATAAGCCTTTAAAATAATTTTTGACGTTTGTTTCCCATTGACTTTAATGGGGTTTGTTATTCGTGTCTGAACTTTCGCGGTGTTCGGAAGTTCTGGTGTGAAATGAACAGGGGTCCATTTGGCCAATCCCTAGAGATTAGATGATACCCAAATGGATATAAGGTACAATACAGAGGAGAGCTATGATAACAACCTAGTAATTAATAACAGTATTCAAACCAATAGGGATCTGTGTGCTTAGCACACTAAGTGGTTGGGGTGTGCAGACAGATAGCAGCAAAAGCACAAAAAGGAAAAATTATGTATTTCACTGCTCAGGTGTAGGAGCAGATAAACAACAGAGTCTATGTAAGCCTGCCATGAGGAGAGAGCAGGCGGAGGAGTTATGATTCCATAGGGCATGTGCTTTTAGGCCTATCAGGCATTTCTAGAGTTAGTGGGGAGTTGCATAACTGCTTGAAGCCATCCTTTGGGGAAGTGATGTGAATTTGCTGGTTTGGGTGTGTGACCAGGAGTTTAGTGGGAAACCTCAGGGGTAAAAAATGTTGTGATTTAGCAAAACAGAGATGATAGGCGCAAATTCCTTCCTCCTTTGGGAGGTCGATGCAGACAGATCTTGTAAGAGAGCTACCGACACGTATGGTGATGGAAGTGAGGGGGTAGATTTAGCAGCTCTATGGAGACTATCCTTAATATGATACAAATGGATCTGAACT
>CM053028.1:592015968-592049246 GCA_028564925.1 Lithobates sylvaticus | reverse complement strand
AATTGGAGCATGTTTTGCTGGGGTTTTTTCACCTTCCTCTGTATCAACTGTGGGTATAGGATTGTGTATATGGGATTGTATGTTTTTTGGTTGAACTAGATGGACTTGTGTCTTTTTTTAACCTGACTAACTATGTAACTATGTAACTATATAATGTGTAACTGATACATCTGCAAGAGAGTTTGCTAGTTTGAAAAACAACAGACTTACTGGCTGGATCAAAGGATGAAAGTAGAAGAAAAAAAAGAATGCAGCCACCACGTGTAAGAATTTGAAAGCTGCAATATAATAAATGTGTGCTTTGGGTTTTATATCACTTTAAGAGCATTATCAGGAAAAGACAAACAATCTGCAGCAGTGAGAGAGGTCAGGTTCATCCTGTCCTGACTGAAATGTCATGTTCTGGGAGCTGAACCTCACGTCTTTTAGCAGCATTACTACCACTATTATACATGACAGACGTCAGCGAGTGCAGCAACTATTGAGTCCTTAACAGTCAGTGACAGAGTAGGGGTTATTTACATGGGAGGAAGGGGCATCTGGGGGCCACCTACTTATTAAAGGGGGCTTCCAGGTTCCCTTAAAGTAGTTGTAAACCTCAGACATGAGATATGAACAAAGCCTATCCCTCTATAGCAGGGATATGCAATTAGCGGACCTCCAGCTGTTGCAAAACTACAAGTCCCATCATGCCTCTGCCTCTGGGTGTCATGCTCGTGGCTGTCAAAGTCTTGCTTTGCCTCATGGGACTTGTAGTTCTGCAACAGCTGGAGATCTGCTAATTGCATATCCCTGCTCTATAGTGTCATTTCTGTCTGCTGCTTTGTTCCTCTGCTGTCAGCATGAATTACTTCTGACATTTTTTTCCTGACACCAAGAGAAAAATGGTGACAGGGGAGGGAGCTCCTGCAGATTGACAGCCTCAGCTCTGTTCCTGTGTGCTGTGTGGAGGCGGGTGTGTTTCTTCCCTCCAATCAGCTCTCAGAGATCTTCTTACTGATCTCTGTAGGGCATGGGTCCTCAAACTACGGCCCACGGGCCGCATACGTCCCGCCTCCGCCGTCATCAGTGAACATTGGAGGCAGCTTAGCGCAGGACAAAAGGCAGGAGGAGGAGCTGCCCAAACTAACTGGTTGCTAAGACACAGGGAAACACAGGTTCCTGTGGGTGGGATTTGGTTGCGCCATTTGCAAAGCGTAGCGAGCTTGGTAAGACTTGCGCTACGCTGTGCTGGAGGCGTAAATCAGCTTAGTGGACAGGAGGCAGACGAGTGAGCTGTTTTCAGGAGCAGTTTTCGGTTTGGTGAGCAGTCTGACCACGCTGTGAGAATGAGCTACAACCGAGCTATCACTGTCTTCTACCCGGATGGACATTTCTTCCAGGAGGAAAAAGCCCAGGAGGCCGTGAAGAAATGCTTCACGGTGGTGAGGATAGCTCTGTATTCTCTGTGGAGGGACATGTGTCCAGCCTTGGGAGGATGGGGGCTTCCCAGGCACAAGAGAAGACACATTGGGCTGGGATCTCATGATAGAGGTCATCTGGTTGTTATAGGCAACAGCTCCAGGCCTGTAGCTCCTAGTTGCACTTAGATCTCAAATATAGAGCATATGGCTTCTATGGTGACCGCTTCAGGTCTCTTTGCTTGATGGATGAGAAGTGAAACTGTTGCCCATAGCAGCCAATCAGATCTCAGGAAACAGGGCATCTGGTTGCTATGCGTAACAGCACCAGGTCTCTTGGCCTTATGTAAGCGTGAAACTGTTACCCCTGGCAACCCATCAGATCCCAGGATACAGGGCTTAGGGTTGATATGAGCAAAACCTCCAGGTATTTGGGCCAGATGGGAACCCACCAGATCTCAGAAAATATGGGCATCTAGTTGCTGTGGGCAACATAGCCAGGTCTCTTGGCCTGAGAGAAGTCAAACTGTTACCTGTAGCAATCAGTCAGGTCTCAGTAAACAAGGCATCTGGTTGCTATGTGCAACATAACCAGGTCTCTTGGCCTGATATGAGAGAAGTGAAACCGTTGCCCTTGGCAACCAATCCAATCTCAAGAAACAGGGCATCTGGTTGCTGGGCCCTATGTGTGGGAAGCACCAGTCTTTTCAATGCCCACACAGCTAATCCAGCGGTCTGAATTGAAATCCCTGCTCCTCTCCCTCTTCTCTGTGCAGCGCTTTTGGACGGACCAGATCGATTCACTGTGCAGATACTGACCAATCAGAATTGCATTCCGAGCGTAACGCACTCCTGAATCATTCATATTTTTTTCAAACTATAGTCCGGCCCCCCAACAGTCTGAGGGACCGTGAACTGCCCCCCTGTTTAAAAAGTTTGAGGATCCCCGCTCTAGAGTGTAACTTAAGCTATCGGCCCTCTTTTTTCTGACAGCTCAGACAAGCTTATAAACTCAGCACGTTTGTAGAGAAGAGAAGACAGCAGATAGACAGGTACAACTTAGAAGGATTTGTTTCATCTCTGTGTATCACCTGAGGCCAGTCACTTCACTGGGTATATGAAAGGGTTTACAACCACTTTTAGCACCACTTTTAGCACCACTTTAAGCCCCCTTACAACCACTTCAACCCCCATAATCACCAACCTGGGTTGTGGGAAAGAGGTTCATTTCCTTATTAACATGGGGTCCCCCAGGGAAGGTACTACCTCATTTTGAGGTATGGCTCAGAAGGAAGTCATACGTACACGCCCTCCTTTCCTTATTTTTTTAGTGTGTGTGTGTGTGTGTGTGTGTGTGTGTGTGTGGTGTGTGTGTGGTGTGTGTGTGGTGTGTGTGTGTGTGTGTGTGTGGGGGGGGGGGGGGCAGTCATCTAGGATAAGGGAGCAGCCAGGAGCTGCCATTTATGGCAGTTTCAACACACTTTTTTTTGTAAATGTCAGTTTTGACAGTTTATGATATAAGCCAATATATTGCAGGACTTTATAAGATAACAGATTGTGAACAAAGGTTGAGGTAACATCCTGTAAAAGCCACATTTTCAAGTGTGCCGTTGGCAAAACATAGAAAAGGCAAGTAAGAAAGTAGTAGAAACAGTGGGAGAAAAAGACTAGAAAAAAGAAAAAAGATAGAATGGAAAAAGAAAAAAAAGAGGGGGGTAAGAGGGGTGGGAGGAAACATCCCAGGCTTGCTCCTAACAAGCAAAGATAAGTGGTTGAGCTATGCTGTTATTGGAAGCAATCCCATAGTAATGAGATATACTGTATATCTGGATTCAATGTCCACATGGTTTAGAAAAATGTTCAAATCTATTATACAGATTTTCTGATAGTTCTTCCACATGTATGAAGGAATGTATCTCAGCTATCCATTCAAAGATAACAGACCAAGTAGATGTAAGAAACTATAAAAATAAGAATCTAAGAAGCCCCTTCCTGTAGATGGCTATAGAAAGTAGGGTTGCAGCGATACTAGTGCCAATACCAAGCTTTGGCAGGAGTATCTGTACTCGAGCAAATGCCTGTTGTATCAGACCAGGCATTCTCAGTGTAGCAGGGGGGCCAGGCAGCCTCACAGGTGATTAGTGCGGAGGCAGTTACAAACACCCATCCCCCTGTATAGCCTTTCAATAAAGCAGCTGACAGCCGCTTCTCCCCTCTCCCTCCTGCGGCTGTCAGCTGCTTTATTGAAAGGCTATACAGGGGGATCAGTGCTTGTAACGGTGTCCTCTTCCCTCTCTCCGTCTCCTCCTCCGGATCCTGGGGGATACATTTTTTTGGTATTTGTCGTCAATCTACCTCCCTCTAATGAAATGGCAACTATCGTTGTAGTCATCAATTATCTCATTAAGATGGCTCATTTCATACCAGTACCCACTGGGGGTACCCACTGCTGAACAAACTGTGAAACTGATGCTTTGGGAAGTCTTTAAACTCCATGGAATTCTTGATGATGTAGTGTCTGACAGAAGAGTACAGTTCACTTCAAAATTCCGAAAAAGCTTTTGCTCAGCTTTAGGTGTTACAATGTATCTGTCCTCTGCTTTTCATCCTCATGGTCAGACCTTGAGGACCAATTAAACTCTGGACCAGTACCTTCAATATTTTGTTAATTATCTTCAGGATGACTGGGTGGACTATCTCCCTACAGTAGAATTAAATTTATAGCCAGAGGCTGACTAGCAACTTTTGGCCCAGGGGGCAAGTACACCCCAGAGGCCCATGACCCACCCCCCTTTCTTCCCTTCTTCCCTGCCTTCTCCTGAGGCAGTGATGTTTTCCTGTACACAGACATGAGGCAGAGGCTGGGAGAAGGCACACCACTCTGCCCGAGCCACAGTAATCTGAGGTCTGTAGTAAACACACTATACATGAGGCTTGGAGGGGAGAGGGACATGGGGAAGGGGGTGTGGGGGGCAAGTTTACAAAGATCACTTGGAGTTATTTAAGTGCATGGGAGAGGATATGGGCTAGGGGGTACTTTGGGAGGGGAGATGACTTTTCTTAGAAGTCCTCTCCCCTCCCAAAGCGCACCTAGAACATATCCTAGCTTAATCCTAGCCATATTCAAGGGGTCACACAGGAGGCCTAACCTGGGGTGGGTTCTTTTGGGCTATGCCAGGCAGCAGGGAAGGGTCAGTTGTTCTAACACAGGGATTACACCTTGCCCAAAGGTGTGCTCATCAGTGCCGGGACCAGACAAGGCCTGCTGTCTTGTGGAAGTCAAACATTAAGGCAGTCCTCCAACTCAGAGATGAGCCACTTGTGTGCAGTGTTATGTGGAGTTCGTCCAAAGATAGTGGCCCATATTATACACACTTGAAAAGGTGCTTGTGTTGCATTAGGAGGGACACACAGAGCCTATGCCCATGTCAGAAACCATGAAATCAGACCGAGACAGAAGTACAGTTAAATCACACTTGTTTAATAATAAAAGTAAATAGAACAAATGTAGTCAAAACTTATCCATAGTTCAGGAACCGGAACGTATAGTCACACAAGCCAAACGTCAGGGAGCCGGAGATGAGCGTAGTAAAACAGCAAGCAGGATCTGGAGCCAAAAGGGATATCAGCCAAGCAAGTCTTTTAACAGGACTGCAGACGATAGTCTCTGTGATGTTGACTAAGACGAAGGCAGAGATCCTCTGGGCTGGACGGCTTAAGTAGGCAGGACTGACGAGCTGGATAGCTGCACTCCAAATTATTCAACTTTATTCAAAAAATTTAATAAAAATAAAAATACTGCAGCTGCACACAAGCAATTAAACAAATGAATAAAATATGTGTATAACAAGATAGCAATTAGGGAAGCACCTGTGAGCATCCAAAATCTGAAGGTAACATTTAAATGGATGGAAGGAAAATACCTTTCCTGTCGCATCATGGCAGCATACACTCTGGGTTGTGGCTCCGCCTCCACGACCTGATAGGACCACATAGCTATAAGATGACGATACGGCCCCCGCCCCGGTATTCTCTAATTTTTCCTCACCTGTTGGGACCGCACGGATCATCACCCTCTTACCGCTTCGCCCCAGCCAGGTTCTAGCCTCTCCTGGTTTGGAAGTCCTTGCCGGTACAGCCTCTAAATGAAGCTAAATGGAAGGAACCCCACTCTGGTGATCTCAGGGGTACTGCGCACCTGCCTGCTGTAATAAGCCTTAAACAGGTCTTTAAAGCACTGCACTGCCAATACTGCCTTAAGAAGATAAGCCTTAAACAGGCTTAGAGGTATGTGGCCATCTTTACTACAGTATAAGCCTTAAACAGGCTTTCTTACCTTGCAGTGGTCCTCCGTCTTTCCTTCTCTCCCATCTCTGCTGGCTGCTGGGGCGCTTATTAATGTATAATTAATGCTTGTATAACGGCTGATGCCTCCTGGGCCCTGTAGTCCCACTGCCCTCTGTGTGTACTACCTAGCAGCGCCGAGCGTTCTGGCGCTTCCGCGCATGCGCACTGCGGTCTATGGGCATCCTGTGTTCGCCTTTCCAGGTTCCAAGATGGCGCCGACGGCCGTACGGCACTACTGCGCATGCGCGAGCGGCACGGCGCTCCTGGAGCCAAATTTAAAAGTGAAAATTCCCCTTTTCCATTCCCCTGAGAGTTTTGAAGCAGGAAAAGCTACAGATCATCCCAGGAACATCCCAGCACATCCTCAATAGGTAAGTTAGCCTTTTGCTTCCTCCCTCTCTCCTTCCCTGTGCACTCTGCACACTGCTCTCTTTTTTTCCCTTTCTTTTTCTCTCTGCTCCCTCTGCCTTCTTTCCTCTTACTATGCCTATCTTTGTATTGTTGCTAGGCTGCCTTCTTCTCTATCCCTATGGAGACCACTGCCCCAGCAGATCACCTTCAACGTGATAGGTAAGAGGGACGGCAATGGGTAAGTAGAGAAGATCGAAAAAGAGTGCAGGACCAACTAACGCTGCCTAAACGGTTAGCCCCGCCAGGTCCGCAAGATCATCAAAGTCCAGACGCAGGGAGACCTCTCGCGGAAGAAGCCGTTCGGGGCGCAGGTGAAGCCACTCGAGTCGCAGCAGGAGAAGGAGTCGCTCTGGCCATAGGAGAAGCCACAGGAGGAGTCGCAGCAGATCCTGCTCCCGCAGTCACTCCCACCGCAGAAGGTCTCCACGCAGACGTCGCTCACCAGCCCCCCCCCCCCCGGCCAGCCGCCAATGCCTGCTGGATATGCGGGGCCGCTGCTCTCCCGGACAAGCTTGCCTGTCGCAGGTGCTTCGAGGAGGCCACCAGGGAGAAAGTCCAGGAGCCCAGGGAACCTGCGGCCTCAGCCACGCAGACTGCCCCGGACACGGATATGTCCGTCAGAACCGCCTCTCCCACCCCCCGAGTATGTCTAGAGAGCTAGACTCCCAGTCAGAGGAGGAGGAGCTAGAGGCCTCAGCCGGCTTCGATTTTTCTCTCATCGAGCCCTTCGTGAGGTCGGTCAAAGAGGCGATCAACTGGGAGGAACCCCAGGAAGCCCCTCAAAAACTGAGAAAATATTTCCCCAATCTCAAAAAGGATCCGGAGGCCTTCCCCTTTATTGAGGAACTGGACGACATGATCAGGGAGGAGTGGCTGAAGCCGGACAGAAAGTCGGGCCTAAATAACAGGCTCACCAAACTGTACCCGCTCAGAGAACCGAAGGCAAAGCCCCTGGTCACCCCGCCGGTGGTGGATGCCTCCCTCATGCGCCTAGCCCGCCACGTCACACTTCCTATTGAAGACGCGGTAACCTTCCGGGACGTCTTGGATAGGAAGATAGACACCGATCTTAAGAGGGCCTACCTGGCTGCAGGAGGCGCATGTAGGCCAGCTGTGGCATTGGCCGCCGTGGGCAAGGCCATATCCAGTTGGTCAGCCTCCACGGAGAAACTCGTGACAGAGGGCGCTGACCAAGACAAGATCGTTAGGGCTCTTCAGGAGCTGAGCCTCGCAGGGGATTTCGTGGCGGAAGCCTCGGTAGACGCCATTAGGTCCTCATCCAGGGCCATGCTGGCTTCGGTTATGGCCAGACGTGCCCTCTGGCTGAAACCCTGGGCAGCAGATCCCGCCTCAAAGTCAAATTGGTGCCGCATCCCCTTCGACGGTGAAAACCTTTTTGGGGCCAAGTTAGACTCGGCCATATCGAAGGTGACCGGCGGCAAATCAGGCCTCCTCCCTTTAAGCGCAACCTGCCGGATAAATATAGGGACGCCAAGGCCTATAGGCCAGGCAGAGAGTATAGGAGAAACTGGAGGAACCCCCAGGCGACCTTCTCTAGGTTTCAGAAGCCCAAGACTTCTGCGTCCGCGGACCAGAAGTCCTTTTGAAGGCGCGTCCGTCCAGCCGGTGGTAGTGGGGGCCAGGCTCCTAAAGTTCCTGCCGGCTTGGACGGATGCCATCAAAGATCTCTGGACGGTGGCCACCGTCCGTTTCGGGCACAGGTGGTCCTTCAAAGGGCGGCCCCCGGGGGATCACTTTTGCCCAACCAAACTCCCGTCATCCCGGGAGAAAAGGGTGCTACTGATGGACTACGTCCAGGAATTGCTCCTCAAGGAGGCAATAGTAGAAGTACCCCCTTCCCAAAGGGGTCGGGGATTCTACTCCCCTCTATTCCTGGTCAGGAAAAAGTCAGGAGACCTGCGCCCTGTATTGGACCTGAAGAGGCTCAACCTCTCCATCCGGGTGGAGCCATTCAAAATGGAAAGCCTCCAATCTATCCTCCAGGCCATAAATCGAGAGGATTGGATGCTATCCGTGGACCTACAGGACGCTTACCTTCACGTCCCTATCCACCTCCTATTCCAAAGGTTCCTCCGTTTTTCCATAGACCAGAGGCACTTCCAGTTCCGATGCCTCCCTTTCGGGATCTCCACGGCTCCCAGAACCTTCACCAAGGTCCTTCTCCCGGTTATAGCCTCCCTGAGAGAGAGAGGCCTCAGGGTACACCATTACCTAGACGATATCCTCCTCCTCTCAGACAGCCTAGCATCCCTTACCCAGCACCGGGAGATACTAGTTTCCACGCTCCAAGGGCTGGGTTGGCTCATAAATTGGGGGAAGAGCAACGCTCAGCCCTCTCAAAGGATGGTTTTCCTGGGGGCTGTACTAGACACCCGGTTAAACTCTATAGAACTACCTCCAGAGAAAGTCCCTCCGCTGACCCAGAAAGTAAGGAGAGCGATCCATGCTGCATCCCTCCCAGCCAGGGGGTGCCTCAGCCTCCTAGGCTCTCTATCAGCTACCATCCCAATGGTCCAGTGGGCTCAGTGGAACTCAAGGCCCCTACAGCTTTCGTTCCTGAGTCAATGGAACGGATGGTCTATGTCACAACCCATCCACATCTCGCAGGAGGCCAGGCAGTCTCTGGGATGGTGGACCCGACCGGGCAACCTGGACAGGTGCAGGCATATTGTCACCCCCCCTCAGGAGATAGTTACCACGGATGCCAGTTTGGAGGGGTGGGGGGCCCACTACCTACACCATGCAGTCCAGGGCCGCTGGCCATTCGAGGCACGAGCCGCAGTGTCCAATATTCTGGAGATGAGGGCGGCCTTCCAAGGCCTTCTGGCCCTCGGTTCTCTCCTAAGGGGCAAATATGTTCTCCTGAGGATGGACAACAAGGTTGCTGTCGCCTACATCAACAGGCAGGGGGGTACCAGGAGCTCGTCCATGATGCGGGAGGTTCTCCCCGTCATGGAGTGGGCACAGCAGAACCTCCGGGACCTAAGAGCAGCTTACATCCCCGGTGTCGAGAACCTCCTGGCCGATTCCCTCAGCAGGAGGTTCCTCTCGAACAACGAGTGGTCCCTGAGTCCGCAGGCCTTCGACCTTATCTCCAGAACCTGGGGTCCTCCGGACATAGATCTGGCAGCGACTCCGGAGAACACGAAATGCCAGAGGTTCCTGTCCCGAGTCCCCTTCCCCTCTGCCGAGGGGACAGACTGTCTCCAGCACCCCTGGGACTTTCACCTCGGGTACATCTTCCCTCCGACCCCGCTGATAGCGAGGTTCCTGCTGAGGCTCAAGAGGTCATCGGCACTGGTAGTGGCCGTGATCCCCTTTTGGCCCAGGAGGCCGTGGTTTACCACCCTCCTTCAGCTAAACACAGCAGACCCTCTCCCTCTCCCGCAGTCAGCCGACTTGCTCTCCCAGAGCCAGATGCTCCATCCGAGTCCGGAGAAACTGCACCTGACGGCTTGGAGACTGAGAGGTCTAGATATCTAGAGCAGGGCTGCTCCGCTAGGGTGGCGGATACACTCCTCCAGGCCAGGAAGCCTACCACAAACTCCACCTACCGGCGAGTCTGGGATAGGTTCTCTTCCTTCGCCCATCAGCAGGGGTGGAACCTGTCCTCTATATCAACCCCGCAGATCTTGGAATTCCTGCAGGCAGGCCTGGACAGAGGCCTCGGCTCCAGTACCCTGAAGGTACAGGTGTCAGCCCTGTCCGCCCTGACCGGAACCAGGTGGGCGCTAGACCCCCTCATTGTCCAATTTCAGAAAGCCTGTCTTAAACTGAGACCTCCCAGAAGACCTTCCTTCCCGACCTGGGACCTGTCGGTCGTCTTGGAGGCCCTATCCAGGGAGCCCTTCTTCCCGTTAGAGAACATCTCCCTCTGGGACCTAACACTGAAGGTGACATTCCTGATTGCCATAGCCTCAGCGAAGAGGGTCTCAGAAATGCAAGCTTTACTGGCCAGGGACCCCTACCTGGTCGTTTTCCCGGACAGGGTTGTCCTAAGACCCTCAGACCGCTTCATCCCTAAGGTCTCTTCTTCATTCCACTTTAACCAGGAGATCAACCTGCCAGCACTCACTACCGACCAGGGTGTTCCGCACCCCCTGGATGTCAGAGGCAATATCCTCAAATATCTTGCAGCCTCAGAACCCATCAGAAAGTCGGAAAAAATCTCCTAGTAATCCCTCATGGGTTCAGGAAGGGTCAGCCGGCATCGGCCCGCACCATCGCCTCATGGCTGGTAAAGACCATTAAGAAGGCCTACTCGCTAGGCTCCACACAGATTCCAGAGGGCCTGAAGGCGCATTCCACCAGGGCAGTGGCAACCTCATGGGCAGCCTATTGTAGGGTGTCAGCGGAAACTATCTGCAAAACGGCCACCTGGTCCTCCAGGAACACCTTTATTGACCATTACAAAGTTGATTTTGCACGTTTGTCAACCGTAAATTTCGGAAAATCTGTTATTCAAGCCAACTCTGCCATTCCTTGCGAATAAATTTTTGCTTATTGATGCACTACCCACCCTGTCTGCGAGTTACTCCCCAGAGTGTATGCTGCCATGATGCGACAGGAAAACGGAAAATTGTATACTTACCTTTCCGTAATTTTCCTTTCCTGTCGCATCTTCATGGCAGCATACAACGACCCACCCTTTGTTTCTTGAGGTGACTCATATATACGGAGAATACCGGGGCGGGGGCCGTAACGTCATCTTATAGCTATGTGGTCCTATCAGGTCGTGGAGGCGGAGCCACAACCCAGAGTGTATGCTGCCATGAAGATGCGACAGGAAAGGAAAATTACGGAAAGGTAAGTATACAATGTTAATGACACCCCCATATCGGCTCGCATATCGCAGTGCGATCTGCAAACTCGGACAGGAATCGATTCGCATGGTGAGAACACCATGCGATCCGATTCTGCTGCGGACCGAAAAAAAAGGGTCCTGTGCGAGTTTGGACCGAATGCGATGCAAATTCAGCCATACTATCTGTATGACTGAATTCGCATCGCACAGAGATCGCATATCATTTGAACTGCAGTGCGGTGCGAATCATATGCGATCTCCCGCACCGCAGCAGTGTGAACCGGGCCTTAAATCAAGCTGACACGTTGAAAGCATACATAATGGTAATAAATAAATAACATGATGAATCTTATCTTTAGGTGAAGAGGTACAGGTGCAACCTAAAAAGAAATAAAAAATGACATATGTAAAAACATTTTTAATTTTGTATGTAAAAAATCGCACGCATCGGCAGACATACCGAAAAAAGAAACAAACAAACTCTCAATGTGTGTGCATGCCGATGCATGGGGCTCATTGAATATCAGAACTGCCAGAGAAAAGCACAAATATTCCCTAAAAATTACACATCCCAAAAAAAGCTGCATAATAGTAAGATTGCAAATATCTCATTATTGGATGTGTCTATTTAGGCCTTCTCCTATGATACAATGCATAGATAGGAAAGATAAAAAATAAATATAGCAATAGACCAAATGAACGATCGAAACCGGATATTCTAAGGCTAAAGGCGAATTAAATGTGTATATCCTTATACCGACAGGTATGGGGAGCTGATGCAAGTACCCAGCTAGTTGATCACACACCTAACATAATATATCAGGTGTGTGATTATCAAAAGAATAACAAACATGTTTAATGGGATATTAATTAACACATAAAATACTAATATTCATAATCCCTGCAGCGAAAAATGCTGCAATATGTGCATACAGCCCTATTCAAGAAACAGTCTCAATCGAATAATTAGCCTGTCCTCAATGTAAAGCAATTATAATAAATGGGAAATAGTGAATAAACTCTGGCAGAAACATAATAAAATGAGCCCAGCAGAACCAGATGAAAAAACCTATCAGCACCGGACCGACAACCAGTGAAATGGGAGCCATACATATTGGCTTAGTAAATATGGGCAGTCAATATGTGGAGAATTCACTCATAAAAGAATGAAATGTCCCACTCAAAATTAACAGCTAAGTTAACTGTGGAGATATAGGAGCTGGCAATTAGCCGACAGCTGAGCGGCCAGCTCAGAGAAGGAAGGGCTGAGCCCAGCCCTGACAGCCCACTCCACCAGTCAGCATACCTCTGCTACCTCACTCCTGGTAACAGAATGGGGACTCGCTGAGCACATAGCACATAACTCTTGTTCCTCCATACTTAGTGATCAGGCCATAACTCTCCGTAATGCTAATCCGCTCCCAGAGACCGATGGAGACAGACCGCTTGCGAAGTTGCCATGCCACCGGACTCCCTCACTACCTGGGAACCTGTCACCTTACCAGGTACCAACGACTGATTGCAGTTAACCTTTTGTTGCTGTGATGTTACTAGAAGAGGGATGGGCCCGGTGCTCGATTCGCACCCACGTTCGAATCGAGCACCGGGCGTTCGCGCGGCGAGCCCAGAACTATTTGGGCCGTTCGCATCACATTCGTGTGATGCGAGCGGCCCCGCAATGCATTGCGGCCGGCACAGCCGGCGCAGGGCATTGCTGGCTGATGATTGGCCAAGCATGCACTGTGACCCCGCATGCTTGGCCAATCACAGCGCCGGAAACTCGGAGAGCAATAATTGGCTACAGGCAGGACGCCTGTAGCCAATTAAAGCTCAGGGGCTTTAGTACACGCCCCACCATTTAAAAGGCCGCCACGCCGTCGGCCCCGGTCACATGAGTTCCGGCTTTAGGAGAGATCAGTCTGCTGATTCTGTCTTTGCTTGATTGCTACTGAAAGATTTGCTCTTCTTTGCTAAACCATTGGCTATTTCTTTGCTAAACCATTGCTACCTAAGTCATTGATCGTTCATTGCTGCTGATTGCACAGTTAGTGTGTTATTAGCTGCTGCTGGGGATTAGTCTGGTGCGTGCTTACTGTTAGTACAGTATTGCAGTAGTACCAACCGCAGTGCTGTTAGCACAGCATTGCACCCCAACAGCACCTATAGGACTTCTAGTGTGTTAGTGGCAGCAAACAGAGCTCCTATATTTTCTTCTCAGCAGCACCCATAGGACTTCTAGTGTGTTAGTGGCAGCAAACAGAGCTCCTATATTTTCTTCTCAGCAGCACCCATAGGACTTCTAGTGTGTTAGTGGCATCACACAGAGCTCCTATATTTTCTTCTCAGCAGCACCCATAGGACTTCTAGTATGTTAGTGGCATCACACAGAGCTCCTATATTTTCTTCTCAGCAGCACCCATAGGACTTCTAGTGTGTTAGTGGCATCACACAGAGCTCCTATATTTTCTTCTCAGCAGCACCCATAGGACTTCTAGTGTGTTAGTGGCATCACACAGAGCTCCTATATTTTCTTCTCAGCAGCACCCATAGGACTTCTAGTGTGTTAGTGGCATCACACAGAGCTCCTATATTTTCTTCTCAGCAGCACCCATAGGACTTCTAGTGTGTTAGTGGCATCACACAGAGCTCCTATATTTTCTTCTCAGCAGCACCCATAGGACTTCTAGTGTGTTAGTGGCATCACACAGAGCTCCTATATTTTCTTCTCAGCAGCACCCATAGGACTTCTAGTGTGTTAGTGGCATCACACAGAGCTCCTATATTTTCTTCTCAGCAGCACCCATAGGACTTCTAGTGTGTTAGTGGCATCACACAGAGCTCCTATATTTTCTTCTCAGCAGCACCCATAGGACTTCTAGTGTGTTAGTGGCATCACACAGAGCTCCTATATTTTCTTCTCAGCAGCACCCATAGGACTTCTAGTGTGTTAGTGTCAGAAAACAGAGCTCCTATATTTTCTTCTCAGCAGCACCCATAAGACTTCTAGTGTGTTAGTGGCATCACACAGAGCTCCTATATTTTCTTCTCAGCAGCACCCATAGGACTTCTAGTGTGTTAGTGGCATCACACAGAGCTCCTATATTTTCTTCTTGACAGCAGCACACATATACTACCTATTGTGTCAGCAGCACCCATAGGACTTCTAGTGTGTTAGTGGCAGGACACAGAGCTCCTATATTTTCTTCTCAGCAGCACCCATAGGACTTCTATTGTGTTAGTGGCAGCACACAGAGCTCCTATATTTTCTTGACAGCAGCACACATATTTTACCTATTGTGTCAGCAGCACCCATAGGACTTCTAGTGTGTTAGTGGCAGCACACAGAGCTCCTATATTTTCTTGACAGCAGCACACATATACTACCTATTGTGTCAGCAGCACCCATAGGACTTCTAGTGTGTTAGTGGCATCACACAGAGCTCCTATATTTTCTTCTCAGCAGCACCCATAGGACTTCTAGTGTGTTAGTGGCAGCACACAGAGCTCCTATATTTTCTTCTCAGCAGCACCCATAGGACTTCTAGTGTGTTAGTGGCAGCACACAGAGCTCCTATATTTTCTTCTCAGCAGCACCCATAGGACTTCTAGTGAGTTAGTGGCAGTACACAGAGCTCCTATATTTTCTTGACAGCAGCACACATTTTACCTATTGTGTCAGCAGCACCCATAGGACTTCTAGTGTGTTAGTGGCAGCACACAGAGCTCCTATATTTTCTTGACAGCAGCACACATATTTTACCTATTGTGTCAGCAGCTCCCATAGGACTTCTAGTGTGTTAGTGGCAGCACACTGAGCTCCTATATTTTCTTGACAGCAGCACACATATACTACCTATTGTGTCAGCAGCACCCATAGGACTTCTAGTGTGTTAGTGGCAGCACACAGAGCTCCTATATATTTTCTTCTCAGCAGCAGCACCCATAGGACTTCTAGTGTGTTAGTGGCAGCACACAGAGCTCCTATATTTTCTTCTCAGCAGCACCCATAGGACTTCTAGTGTGTTAGTGGCAGTACACAGAGCTCCTATATTTTCTTGACAGCAGCACACATATTTTACCTATTGTGTCAGCAGCACCCATAGGACTTCTAGTGTGTTTTAGTGGCAGCACACAGAGCTCCTATATTTTCTTCTCAGCAGCACCCATAGGACTTCTAGTGTGTTAGTGGCAGCACACAGAGCTCCTATATTTTCTTGACAGCAGCACACATATTTTTCCTATTGTGTCAGCAGCACCCATAGGACTTCTAGTGTGTTAGTGGCAGCACACAGAGCTCCTACATTTTCTTGACAGAAGCACACATATACTACCTATTGTGTCAGCAGCACCCATAGGACTTCTAGTGTGTTAGTGGCAGCACACAGAGCCCCTATATTTTCTTCTCAGCAGCACCCATAGGACTTCTAGTGTGTTAGTGGCAGCACACAGAGCTCCTATATTTTCTTGACAGCAGCACACATATTTTACCTATTGTGTCAGCAGCACCCATAGGACTTCTAGTGTGTTAGTGGCAGCACACAGAGCTCCTATATTTTCTTGACAGCAGCACACATATACTACCTATTGTGTCAGCAGCACCCATAGGACTTCTAGTGTGTTAGTGGCAGCACACAGAGCTCCTATATTTTCTTGTCAGCAGCACACATAGTACCTATAGTGTGTTAGTGTCAGCACCCATAGGACCTACAGTGTGTTGTGAGCACACATAGGAGCTCTATTTTTTATACTATATACACTACCGACTACAATGGCTGGAAGACCGCCAAGGAGAGGCAGAGCGTGCCGAGGCAAGAACACAGGGCAGGCAGGCTCTGTTTCTAGAGACAACAGTGCTGGCCATGGACGTGGTCGTGCATCGTCATCAGCACGTGGCCATGGGACACGCTTGTCTTTGTTTTCGGCAGCTGGACATGTGGAGCCGCATCATGCCGAAGGCTTGGTAGAATGGATGACCAAGCCCTCCTCATCCTCCTCATCCTCTCTCACCCAGGCTCAGGGTACTGGCAGAGCAGCTGCCAACACGTACTCAATGGCATCATCAGCCACCCCTTCCCTAGACCCACCATGTCCTCCTGAGGAGTCCCCCAAACTGTTTGAGCACAGTGTTGGGTACATGCTCCAGGAGGATGCCCAACGATTCGAAGGCTCGGATGATGATACCCAGCTTGAGGAAGGCAGTAGTGTGCGCGCAGAGAGAGGGGATGCTGAAGGACAGCAATCTGGCAGTACTGTTCCACCAGCTGCAGCTTACTGCCAGGTTTGCTCTAGTGGTGAAGAGGGAGGGGATGATGAGGTCACTGACTCCACGTGGGGACCTGAAGGGAGAGAGGAGGAGGAGGAGGAGGAGGAGGATGCGGCGTCACATGTCCAACGAGGCAGGATGCCCCCTGGAGGCCAGCTAGAGGCCAGCACAGCAACTGTACCACACCGCAGAGCTCCGCCTGTGCAGGGCGCTGCCTCTGCACGTTATCACAAAAGTTCTTTGGTGTGGGCCTTTTTTGAGATGAGTGCATCAGATCGCACCACTGCTATTTGCAATATTTGTCTCAAGCGTATCTTGCGTGGCCAAAACATCAGCCGCTTGGGCACCACAAGCACGAGCAGACATATGTCGACCTGCCATGCAGCTCGTTGGCAAGCACACATAAAAGACCCACACCAAAGAACAAAGCGGACCTCTCCTTGCTCCTCATCAGCTGGGATCTCCATCCCCACTATATCTTCAGTCCTCTCTGAAAGCTGCTCTGAGAGGACTGAAGGTGTAGAATTAGGTGTGTCACAACCAAGTACTTGCAGTACACCGACGTCCGATTGTTGCTGGCAAATTTCCCTGCCCCAGCTGCTGGACCGTCGAAAGAAGTATACTCCCAGCCATCCACATGCCCAGCGGTTGAATGCTAGCTTGGCTAAATTGCTAGCACTTCAACTGCTGCCTTTTCAGTTGGTAGACTCGGCCCCCTTCCGTGAGTTTGTTCAATGTGCGGTTCCTCAGTGGCAGGTTCCCAAACGCCACTTTTTCTCACGGAAGGCGATTCCGTCTCTCTACCGGCATGTGGAAGGCAATGTCCATGCCTCGCTGGACAGGGCGGTCAGTGGTAAGGTGCATATTACCGCTGACTCATGGTCCAGCAGGCATGGACAGGGATGTTATCTTTCTTTCACGGCCCATTGGGTCACTCTATTGGCAGCTGGGAGGGATGCAGGACAAGGTGCAGTAGTGTTGGAGGTTGTTCCGCCACCACGCCTCCAAAATGCTACTACTGGTTGTGACACACCTCTCTCCTCCACCCCCTCCTCTTCTTCTTCCTCCAGTGCTCTGTCCTCAGAACCAGCGGTGCTCCGTAGGCGTACAAGGGGCTACGCGAGTACGCAGGCAAAAAGATGCCATGCCGTGCTTGCGCTGGTGTGTTTGGGGGACAGAAGCCACACTGGGCCAGAGGTTCTGGCAGCTCTGCAGGGGCAGGCCGAGAGGTGGTTGACGCCACGCCAGCTTAAGCCAGGAATGGTCGTTTCTGACAATGGCACCAACCTCCTCTCCGCCCTGCGACAGGGGCAGCTCACCCATGTGCCCTGTATGGCTCACGTCCTCAACCTGGTGGTGCAGCGGTTCTTGGGCAGGTTCCCAGGCTTACAGGATGTCCTGAGGCAGGCCAGGAAAGTCTGTGTGCATTTCCGCCGATCTTATAATGCCAGTGCTCGGCTGACTGAGCTGCAAAAGGAGCTGAACCTGCCCAAGAACCACCTAATATGTGACATGCCCACCAGGTGGAACTCAACGTTGGCCATGCTGCAGCGACTGCACACGCAGCAGAGTGCCATCAATGAGTACCTTTGCGACTACGGCACCAGGACAGGGTCAGGGGAGCTTGGCTTTTTTTCCCCACGCCAGTGGAGCATGATCAGGGATGCATGCACTGTCCTCTCACCATTTGAGGAGGCCACGAGGATGGTGAGCAGTGACAGTGCATGCATCAGTGACACTGTACCTCTTGTCCACCTGTTGGAGCATACGCTGCGTGGGATAATGGACAGGGCACTTGAGGCAGAACAGAGGCAGGAAGAGGAGGACTTCCTTGCCTCTCAAGGCCCCCTTTATCCAGACAGTGTTCCTTCTGTCCCACCCATCACACAGGAAGAGGATGAGGATGAGGAGGAGGAGGAGGAGGAGGAGGATTGTGTGAGCATGGAGGTGGAGCCTGGCACTCAGCATCAGCAGCAGCAGTCTTTTAGGGATGATGTACAGTCCCAACAAACCAGTGGACTTGTACGTGGCTGGGAGGAGGTGGCTGGCGATCATGTCATCCTCAGTGACCCAGAAGACTCCGGACCGAATGCCTCAGCTAACCTACGCTGCATGGCCTCCCTGATCCTGCAAAGCCTGCGGAAGGATCCTCGTGTTCTTCGGATCAAGGAGAGGGACCATTACTGGCTGGCCACTCTCCTTGATCCACGGTACAAGGGTAAGGTTGCGGACCTTATCTTGCCGTCGCAGAGGGAGCAGAGGATGAGACATCTCAGGGAGGCCTTGCAGAGGTCTGTGCAACGCGTTCCCAGAAACTGGGAGGTTACAAACTCCTGGTCCTGGACGACGAGTTGCTGAGGCTTCGGTCAGTAGCAGAAGGAGCGGTGGGGAAGGTGGACGTCTGACCGATGCGTTCAGACAATTTTTTAGTCCGCAGCCCCAAGGTATGATCGGTTCCAGCAACCATCGCCAGCGTCTGATATACATGGTGCAGGAATACCTAGGGGCAAGGTCAGACTTGGACACCTTTCCCACCGAAAATCCTCTGGCTTACTGGGTCCTGAGGATGGATCACTGGCCAGAGCTTGCACAGTATGCAATTGAGCTACTGGCCTGTCCTGCATCCAGCGTTCTTTCCAAACGCACATTCAGTGCTGCTGGAGGATTTGTCACCGATCATAGGGTGCGCCTGTCCATCGACTCGGTTGATCGACTGACCTTCATAAAAATGAATCAGTCTTGGATCACCACCAGCTACCAGGCACCTGAAGCGGATATAACTGAATAATTTATAATGTCACATCCCTTCAAGACTGCCTATGCTGATGCTGAGTGACTGTCCTGTTATGTTCACTGACTATTCTCTTCCTCCTCCTCAATGATCCATGCCACCACACCAGTGCCTAAGGCACAATTTTTCAGCCCCTGTATAATAGGGGCGTGTACTTACAATTTTTTTTTAAAAAATGCTTCGCAACAGGTGTGACTGCTGTGCTCCAAGTACAGTATCTGTGAGGGGTTGCAGTGTTGTGGCACCACCAGTGCCTAAGGCACAATTTTTCAGTAATGCTTTGCAACAGGTCTCATTGCTGTGCTCAGAGTACAGTATCTGTGAGGGGTTGCAGTGTTGTGGCACCAGCACCAATGCCTAAGGCACAATTTTTCAGCCCCTGTTGGGGCGTGTAATTACAATTTTTTTAGGCAATGCTTTGCAACAGGTCTCATTGCTGTGCTCAGAGTACAGTATCTGTGAGGGGTTGCAGTGTTGTGGCACCAGCACCAATGCCTAAGGCACAATTTTTCATTGTAATTACATTTTTTTAAAAAGATGCTTCGCAACCCTGTGCTCCAAGTACAGTATCTGTGAGGGGTTGCAGTGTTGTGGCACCAGCACCAATGCCTAAGGCACAATTTTTCAGCCCCTTGATCTAATAGTTCACAGCAGGGCCCATTCCTGCGCCCACCAAGAGTAACTATGGGGCCTACAGTCTTGTGGCAACACCGTCCACCACCACCCCAAAGGCCCAATTTTTCTGCCCTGTTCAACAGGTGCATGCAATTACAAATCTTGATCTAATAACTCACAGCAGGGCCCATTCCTGCGCCCACCAAGAGTAACTGTGAGGGCTTACAGTCCTGTGGCAACACCGTCCACCACCACCACCACCACCAAAGGCCCAATTTTTCTGCCCTGTTCAACAGGTGCATGCAATTACAAATCTTGATATAATAACTCACAGCAGGGCCCATTCATGCGCCCACCAAGAGTAACTGTGAGGGCTTACAGTCCTGTGGCAACACCGTCCACCACCACCACCACCACCACCAAAGGCCCAATTTTTCTGCCCTGTTCAACAGGTGCATGCAATTGCAAATCTTGATCTAATAACTCACAGTAGGGCCCACCAAGAGTAACTGTGAGGGCTTACAGTCTTGTGGCTACACCAACATCTAATGGGGCAAATTTCTGCAGAGTATATACGGCAGGCCCCTACTTTCAAACATCCAACTTACAAATGACTCCTACTTGCAAACGGAAAGAGAAAACAGGAAGTGAGAGGAAATCTACCCCTAGGAAGGGAAATTCGATCCTGTTAGATTTAATTTGGGAAAAGGGTATCTCCTCTCTACTGATGATTTATCACCAATCCTTGTTTCAATTAAAACCCCACTTTTCCAAAAACATTTGTCATTGGGACGGAAAGTGAGGTGAAATGTTCTGAACAGATGTGCAAAGACAGCAAATGTTACAGGGGTGATAACCCCTCCCTATGTTCTCCAAAAAGCTTAAAAATAGATTTTTTGCGGATGGAACTACACTTCATAATGTACCTGTTCAGATTCTACTTAAGAACAAACCTACAGTCCGTGTCTTGTTTGCACCGCCTGTATACTGCTGTTCAGAGTATATAGGGTTGTAGGTAAAGGGTTTTATTTTGGGTGCGGGGTCCCCCTTAATATCCATACAAGACCCAAAGGGGCTGGGGTGGGGGGGGGGGGGGGTGATGGGGTAGCCATGCCATTTTTCTCAAGGATTTTCAGCCATATGGCGGCCAGGACAAGACATGACATTAAAGCCGCAAGTGGTTTTAAATGGCTTCTTTTTTTTTCCTTTACAAATTTCATTTTGTTCAAGGACAGTTCTAAACACGGGAAAAACATGCCACTTCACAGGCATTATTTAGTCACCCCCCGGGTACCATATTTAAAGGAAAATTTCACTTTTTTTTTTTCACGTTATGCATCATTAAAATGACTGGTCCCGAAAAAACGTTAGTTTTTAAAGGTTCTTTTTGCATTGATATTTGTCCCCTGGGGGAGGACCCGGGTCCCCAAACACTGTTTATGACATTAACAGGCATATTGGCCGTTATAATTAGCAATTTAGATTTCGAACGTTCGCGTCAATTAAAACGAATAGGGTTCACAAATTTGCGCAAACTTTCGGTCCGTTAGCAGTTTATACTTATGTAGCGCCCTGCTCCTAATGAGCAGACGCTATGGTTTTTTCAAATTTAGTTGTCTGAAGCTGCAATTGGGCTAATTATTCTAAAAAAGTTCTGGTTTCTGTGCCAGTTCAGCTGGGTTGCACTGATTTCCACTTGACCGTAGGTGTCGCTGTCACCGCCAGTAAGTGTAGAAACGCAGCAAGCTGGATGTATTAAATACCATCTCTGCTCCGAAATAGCCTAGTGGGATTGTTTTCCTGCTGTGAATTCTGGAGCGGGTATTTAAGGGACCAACACCATTTTTTGTGGTCTTTTGAGAATTGCTCTTCTTTCCTGTCCGGGGTCTGCGACCCTGACCTCATGGCCCTCCTGGCCTGGGGTGTGTATCGCGGGGTCTTGTGTCTCGGGGCCAGCTGGCCCGAGGCTAAGCAACTGAGAGAGTAGGCCCGGAAAAGGTCTTGGGGGCCTACTGATCCAGTGGTGGTCCGGTGCTGTCTCGCCTGCAGAGAGAGGCCCAGAAACTGGAGGATGCAGAGGAGGACTTTTCCAGAAGAGGACCAAGCGCAAGGCTGGTGTCTCTGGAGGAGCCTGGAAACTCCGTTAGAGGATGCAACCCGGATCAACACCCATACAGTATCGCCGGATCGGCTGAAAGAGACTGGTACTGTATGGCAGTTCTTTAAATTCTTCAAGATCTCTCAGTAATGCTTCAATTTAATTGACAAGTCTGTGGCAGAGACTTCGTTGTGCATTTCCACCGGCTGCTAGGTCAAGTGAGAGGGGCCTACCCGGTGATTGCTGAATCTAGTCTGGGGAGCTGTTTGTCCTCTGGATTCTACTAATATCTTTAGCCCAAAATTATCATGTGCCTGAACTCCCCTTAACCCTCTGATCCACCATTGAGAGACTTTGTGGTTTTTTTTTTGTTTTTTGTTTTTTTTGCCACCTCAGTTGAACTTTCCACGCGGACCTGAATCAACTTTTATTGTTCATCTCTGTCCGTTTTAGTAGTCACATCATTGTGGCGTATCATTTTAACTTACAAAAAACATTTCCCGTTTAAACTACGGTTTTTCAATTTTAATTCCCCCCCCCCCCCTCTCCCCTCTCCCCATCGCTGTGTCCATAGGCCTATTTTGGCCGTAAAAGTTTGGGCTGCAAAATTCAAGGCTTTACCTATATTCGGACGGCCTCTATGTAACTCCACGTCTTTTTAAATTTTTTCCACCCATCCCACTTCTCTACTATTTCTCCCTTTCCATCTTCCACATTTATTCTAAGAGACTCCATATTTCGGGTATTCTCGACTGTCTATCCATTCCCATATTGCTGGACTTTCCTGATTCCGCCAGTTCCTTGCGATCAGCCGTTTTGCGGCGTTAAGTAGATGCAGGACTAAGGTCCTTTTGATATCGCTTAACCTCCCCTCTAGTACCGTGGAACAGAATAACCCACGGATCGTTTTCGAGGACTTCTCCAGTAATTTCCTTAATGTAGTCTATTATTCTCCTCCAATAGTTTTTTATCTTATTACATTCCCACCATCGTGTGCCATCGTCCCCCTCTCCTTACAACCTCGTCAACATTCTGCTGAAACGCCCTGTTGGAACTGGCATGATTTTGATGGAGTTAAATACCACCTTGATAAACACTTATAATTCATTTCAATGGACCTGGAGTCAACTGCTGAACTATGAGTTAATTTAACCACTTTCAGACCGGACCAATTTGCAGCCAAAGGACCAGGCCCCTTTTTGCGATTCGGCACTGCGTCGCTTTAACTGACAATTGCGCGGTCGTGCGACGTGGCTCCCAAACAAAATTGACGTCCTTTTTTTCCCACAAATAGAGCTTTCTTTTGGTGGTATTTGATCGCCCCTGCGGTTTTTATTTTTTGCGCTATAAACAAAAATAGAGCGACAATTTTGAAAAAAATGCATTATTTTTTATTTTTTGCTATAATAAATATCCCCAAAAAATATATAAAAAAAACATTTTTTTTCCTCAGTTTAGGCCGATACGTATTCTTCTACATATTTTTGGTAAAAAAAATCGCAATAAGCGATTATTGATCGGTTTGCGCAGAAGTTATAGCGTTTACAAGATAGGGGATAGTTTTATAGCATTTTTATTAATAATTTTTTTTTTATTATTAATGGCGGAGATCTGCGATTTTATTTGTGACTGCGACATTATGGCGGACACATCGGACATTTTTTGACACATTTTTGGGACCATTGTCATTTTTACAGCAATTAATGCATTTAAATGCATTGATTTCTGTATAAATGACACTAGCAGTTTAGGGGTTAACCACAAGGTGGCAGTGTAGGGGTTAAGTAGGCCTAGGGGTGTGTTTTTTTACTGTGGGGGGGCGTGGCTGTCAGCTAGTGAATGCTGATCTCTGCTCCAATCACAGGGAGCAGAGATCGGCGTCACTAGTTGCTAGGCAGAACAGGGAGATGCTGTTTATCTCGGCATCTCCCCGTTCAGCCGCTCCGTGAGACGATCGCGGGAGTCCCCGCGGCGATCGAGTCCGCGGGGACCGCGGCCGGACTCACGGGGGTCCCGACCGGCGCGGGAGCGCGCCGCTCCCGGCGCGCTCCCGATGGCACGGACAGGCGAAAGGAGGGACGTATATATACGCCCTCCTGCCTGTACGTGCCATTCTGTCGACGTATATCGTCGTGCGCCGGTCGGCATGTGGTTAAAGATTTTTCCAAGTGTAAGTATATCAATCTTTGTGCCCAATTCCCTCTCCCACTTGTGTATGAATGGCAGTGCCTCCACTCCATCTGCCTCCTGTAGTAGTTTATAAATCTTCGAAATCATCCCTTTCGTCTCCAGGGCTGTAAAAGTTCGCTCTAAGCGAGTCAAGTCCTCACCCGCCCTAGTTGGCTGAGGGAGATTTTTAACAAAATGGGATAGTTGCAGGTATCGCCATTCATTTATATCAAATATTTCCCCCTTATTTTTCAATACATTCAGTTGTAAAATTTTTCCATTAAATAAAATATCCTTCAATTGTGCACTTTCATTTTTAACCCATCCCCCACCCACTAATTTATTCCCTGGTGCAAAATAGTCATTATTTTTAACCACTTCAGCCCCGGACCAATTGGCAGCCAAAGGACCAGGCCCCTTTTTGCGATTCGGCACTGCGTCGCTTTAACTGACAATTGCGCGGTCGTGCGACTTGGCTCCCAAACAAAATTGGCGTCCTTTTTTTCCTACAAATAGAGATTTCTTTTGGTGGTATTTGATCGCCCCTGCGGTTTTTATTTTTTGCTCTATAAACAAAAATAGAGCGACAATTTTGAGAAAAATGCAATATTTTTTACTTTTTGCTATAATAACTATCCCCAAAAAATATATAAAAAAACTTTTTTTTTTTCCTCAGTTTAGGCCGATACGTATTCTTCTACATATTTTTGGTAAAAAAAATCGCAATTAGCGATTATTGATTAGTTTGCGCAAAAGTTATAGCGTTTACAAAATAGGGGATAGTTTTATAGCATTTTTATTAATATTTTTTTTTTTACTAGTAATGGCGGCGATCAGCGATTTTTATTGTGACTGCGACATTATGGCGGACACATCGGACATTTATGACACATTTTTGGGACATTTGTCATTTATACAGATATCAGTGCAATTTAAATAGCACTGATTCCTATGTAAATGACAGTGGCAGTGAAGGAGTTAACCACTAGGGGGCGGGGAGGAGTCAGTGTGACGTGTTGTGTTTTTTTTACAGTAGGGGGGCGTGGCTGTACGTCTGACGTCATTGATCGGCTTTCCCGATGACAGGGAACAGCCGATCAATGACAGGCAGAGTAGGAAGCGCGGGGAGAGGTTTGTTTACACAAACCTCTCCCCGTTCTTCAGCTCCGTAACCCGATCGCGGGATACCAGCGGCGATCGGGTCCGCTGGTCCTGCGGCCGTGGTCACGGAGCTCCCGACCGGGTCGCGAGCGCGACCACAGGCAGGCACATGCACGATCACGTACAGGTACGTGATTTTGCCTGCCCGTGCCATTTTGCCGACGTATATCGGCGTTAGGCGGTCGGGAAGCGGTTAAGTGCTATTAGTGGTGAATTATATTTCCCATTAAAGTGCTTGTATATCTTATCCCATATTTTTAATGTGTTTGTGGTCAATATGTTAGTGCTTTTGTTCAGTGCTCTATATCTAGGGGGATTCCAAATATCATTGCCTAATTGTGACTTACTAAGGGTTTTTTCTAATTTTACCCATCTTTTTTCACTGCATTTTTTGCTCCATTCGGGAATTCTGGATAAAACCGTTGCATAATAGTAATTTACCACGTCAGGAACGGCTAGGCCACCTCTTTTTTTTCCCCTTCTTTAGTATGTGAAGTGCAATTCTATGCTTCTTTTTTTTCCATATGAAATTCATTATAAGGGATTTTAGTTTTTTGAGATACGTCGGGGATAGAGGAATTGGGAGCATTTGGAATTTATATGTGATTATTGGTAACAGAGTCATTTTTTCTGCGTTAATACGCCCCAGCCACGAGAGAGGTCTATTGATGTAATCTTTGCTCTTTTTCTCTATCTCGTCTAGCAATGGTATGTAATTGATTTTATATATTTCCTTCATTGATTTAGCTAAGTTAATTCCCAGATACTTAATGTGTTTTTTCCATGGAAAGGTAAATCTCTCCTGAAGAATCTGTTTATCCCTTTTAGTAACATTTATGTTCAAAATAAAGGATTTTGAGGCATTTACTTTGAAATTGGAGATCCCACCATATTGTTTCAAAATTTCCATTAAGTTGGGGATAGTTCGTTGTAGGTTGCCTATATAAAATAAAATATCGTCGGCAAAAGCTGCCATCTTATGTTCTTCACCATCAGCTATAATACCTTGTTCGGATTGTCCGTTTATTTTCTTGTCCTTCGGTTTCCTTCTATCCATTGAGGCTTCAGATTGTAGCTCCGTATAATTTGATTGGGGGCTTGTTCCTGTTTTCAAATATTGTTTAATGGTGCTCACTGTTGTTTTAGGGGGGCCTTTCTTAGAGATTTTACTCATGTTTCCTGTTCGAACCTTTCGTATTCTCTTCCCCAGCTTGTTAACAACAGTTTGGGCCCTAATAGAGAACTGCGTCTCCCTCACGCTCTACTGGCTCCTTCCATCCACTGTTCCCTCTCTCTCCACCGTTTTCCCTTTTCTTTTTTTTTGAGTGAGTCACCTCTTCGATGTTTACAAGTTTCTTCCTCACGGAATGGTGTCAATAGGTGATATTATAAATTTTTATAGGTTCCAGAGGTAATTGGTGGGGCGCCCTCTCTACCCCCTCGGGGCGTCTAGCAGTAAGGATTTCCCAATTTTGCCTTAATACTGTAATTTTTATCCCATACAACTCTCCTGTTTCCAGGTGTAGTATATTGGAAATATCCTGATGTCTGCGGGCTTCCTTTCTTTTATATTCCTCGCTGTTGGGGCTTTGCTATACGAGTTTTTAGTATTTTGAACTTCCCAATGCCAAATAACGGGGGTGGGCGAGTTTTGGGAGGTACATAATATAGCCAGGCCCCTTATTTTAAAGCCTCTATTTTAACCGTTTTGCAGAAGGAGAAAGATATGCCTGGTATTTAAATCAAACGGCTATTTTGTTTAGGCTTCGGTGACGCCGTGTATGGGTTTTGCCATTTACACAGAACACAGAATGTAAGTTTTATACACAATTTAAAGTTGTTGAGAATCCAACCTGTGGTTGATCTAGGGACTTCCAATGTCACGGATAAAGGGGATGAGGTGGAAAAAGAAACAGGAAACAGGGGGATCTGACCAGAGAAAAAAAAAAAAAGGGGGGTTTTCCCCCTGCAGGACCTCCAGGCCTATTGTCACATCTGGCTCTCCTGTTTCCAGGTGTAATATATTGGAAATGTCCTAATATCTGCAGGCTTCCTCTCCTCTATAATCCTCGCTGTTGGGGCTTTACTATGCAACTTTGGTATTTTGGACTTCCCAATGCCAAATAACGGCGGTAGGCGAATTTTGGGAGGTACATAGTATAACCGGACCCCCTATTTTGAAGCCGCTATTTTAACCGTCTTGCAGAAGGTGAGAGATATGCCTCATATTAATGTCAAACTGCTATTATGTTTAGGCATTAGTGACACCGTGTATGGATATTACCATTAAACAGAACAAAATATGTAAGTTTTATAAACAGAATTCTTGAGATTCCAGCCTGAGGTTGATCAGGGACTTCCAATGTATAAAAAAAAAAAAGGGGATAGGGTGGAGGAAAAAAAAAAACACAGAAAACAGGGGAATCTGACCAGCACAGCCAAAACAGCAGGGATGAGAAGATAATTTCATTACTCCGTGGTACCACTGTATTCTCATATATATTGGACACAGATTACACAATGTTTTGCATATCATCCAGTCATATAATTGAATCTAGAGATGTTTTTCCAGTCTTCTCCTGCTACAGACACTGACCGCTGATATATTTAATTGTTGCTGCCTCCGTGCATTCCAAGTATAGGCATTTGCTTACCTCATCCCTCCGCCATGGCTCACCAAGATGGGTATGGTATACTCACGGCTTGCTGCACCTGCCTAGGTGTTCTGGGATTTTGTGTGGCGGGGAGAGAGTAAGGGAAGTCGGTGGGAGATCGGCGGTAGATCAGAGGAGGTGCTGTTGGACCGTGAAGCAGGTGCGCCGAGCGCGCTTTCCGTCCCTCCGCAGTCTGGTACGCTGGCTCGGCTCACCCTCGATAGTGCGTGAGTCTGGGGGGGCGACGCAGGAGACCACGGAGCCTCTCACCCTCCATGAGCCTCCGGCGTTCACCACTCCTCGCGGTCTCGCCGCATACGGCCGCCCACTGTATCAGGCCCCTCCCTCCGTGCTGCGCTCTACGTCAGCACGTCCTGCCTCATTCCCCTGAGACTTTGTGTTTTATCTTGAATAAATAAGTGAAACGGGACCAAGTGTCGGAATTAACATTCTTTGGGCCATTTTCCAACGAGACCTCTAAGACGGAGAAGTGAGCAGGTGAGGTAACGGTAAGCCCAAACAAAACCAGCAGCTCCTTTGGAGGTTAGTGCTACATTTCATAAAACTAATGCTATGATATATAATATAATGCTATATTATATAGTGAATGCAGGGTCCTGTAACACTTTAAGCTAATCCCTGTTTGGCCCATAAATTGCCACAGCATGCTCCACACTTTGCTTAATTGTTCTCTTGGTGCCCAGAAAAAAAAAAATAAAGATCTACAGCTCTGCAGGGGTCAGGAGTATAAGATAAAACATTGCATATACAGTGCAGGGGTCAGGAGTATTATGTACAATGTAGTGAGCTCAGTGCAGGGGTCAGGCCTTATGTAAGATGCAGCACTGTAAACAGAGTGAAATGGTCAGTAATATTGTCCCCCCTCACTATTGGTCAGCAAGAGAAAAAATGCCCCAAAGTGTAAGAAGACAGAGTAATATACCCCTCTCACCACCTCCAGCCTACAATGGCTAGCCCCTCTATGCCCTCCCAAACCACAGAGGGCCCAGTATCCAGGTGCTTGTGTGGATGCACTGTGTGGATAGTGTAAGTGCACTGTGTGGGTGAGCAACATCTTACCTCTTTCTCTGTCACAACTCCTTCACTGCTTCCTCTGCTCCAGCCCCAGGTGAGGACCTGCTTCCTAAAGAGGCACTATTCCACTCCTTCCTCTTCCCACCACTGAATGAGCAGCCCCAGCTCATTTATATGCAAATCCAAACACACTTTAGACCTCCTCTGTAACTCTAAAAATGTAGCCTGTAAACATTTTTAAAGCTTTGCCTATGGAGATTTTTAATTACTGAAGTCTGGAGCCATTCCAATTTCAAAGCGTGACATATTAGGTATCTATTTACTCCGCGTAACATCATCTTTCACATTACACAAAAAAATCATGCTAATTTAGTGTTTTTTTTTTATTTTTTTATTCATGAAACTGTTTTAAAAAAATAAAAAAAAAAGGCATTTAAAAAGATTGCTGCGCACATACCGCGTGGCATAAAAAGTTGCAACGACCACCATTTTATTCCTCAGGGTGTCTACTAATATATATATATATATAATGTTATATATGGGGTTAATGGGGTTCGGAGTAAATTTCTAGAAAAAAAAATTATGATTGTTACATGTAGGAGAGAAGTGTCAAAATTGGCCTGGGTGGCAAGTGGATAATTCTCATAAGTAAGTAATATACAAATCATTTATTTTATTTTTTTTAAATCTCTTTTTATTAAGATTGTAAGTGTACAACATACAACACAACCAGTTCCGACAAGAAAAAACAAAACAAGGATTTACATTGAGAGAAAATGTCAAGGACTTACACATCTACCCCTATAATACTGAATGGCTTCTAGTCCGGAGCTAGGCAACCAAAACAATTAACTAGCTAGAGTGTGTTATACAAATTATACATGTCATAAGAAGTTAGTCAAAAACACAGGATTGTCACTAGGTTATATTCACCACCACAATTTCATAGTTGTTTCAAGAAACATTAACCACTTCAGCCCTGGACCAATTGGCAGCCAAAGGACCAGGCCCCTTTTTGCGATTCGGCACTGCGTTGTTTTAACTGACAATTGCGCGGTCGTGCGACGTGGCTCCAAAACAAAATTGGCGTCCTTTTTTTCCCACAAATAGAGCTTTCTTTTGGTGGTATTTGATTGCCCCTGCGGTTTTTATTTTTTGCGCTATAAGCAAAAATAGAGCGACAATTTTGAAAAAAATTCAATATTTTTACTCCCCCAAAAAGTATATAAAAAAACATTTTTTTTCCTCAGTTTCAGGCGAAACGTATTCTTCTACATATTTTTGGTAAAAAAAATCGCAATTAGCGATTATTGATTGGTTTGCGCAAAAGTTATAGCGTTTACAAAATAGGGGATAGTTTTATAGCATTTTTATTAATATTTTTTTTTTTACTAGTAATGGCGGCGATCAGCGATTTTTATTGTGACTGCGACATTATGGCGGACACATCGGACATTTTTGACACATTTTTGGGACCATTGTCATTTATACAGCAATCAATGCTATTTAAATGCGGGCATGCGGGACCCACGGGCAGGCATTTAAAAAATCCCGTACAGGTACGGGATTTTGCCTGCCCGTGCCATTCTGCTCAGGTATATATACACGAGGCAGTCGGGAAGCGGTTAAGGCTTACATATATCCTCAATTGTCTTTCATAGAAGCTGTGCTGGGATCAACCATCCACTTGGACCAATATTTGACATATTTTCTTGCACAGCCTCTATTAGCATATTTGTCTTTGTATAATGGAAGGTTGATATTAACCAATTGTTTCCAAAAGGCAAGAGAGGAAGGCGCAACCTTCTTCCATGACATAGTTATGGCTTTGCGGTAATTAAAGAGGAGCAGGCTGAGCAAGGTCCTCTCTGCCACAGTGGGAGCCAGCTCCTCCATCAACCCCAACAAACACAGGCATCAGAGAGATTTCAGCAATAGAACTAATAATGGATTTTACTTCTTCCCAATATCAACTAATGGGAGGACAAGTCCAAAAGATGTGTGCAAAGTCAGTAGATTGATAATCACACCACCAGCATTCTTGGGGGGATCTAAAGCCCCATACACACGCGCGGACAATCCGTGGACCAGGTCCGTCGGACCATGTCCGTCATACTTTGTCTGATGTTGGTTTTGCGTACACACGATCGGACAAAGTTGTCGGAAAATCCAATCATTCTGAACGTGGTGACGTTTGTTGCCTACGACGGGATTACGTAGAGGCTAGTAGCCAATAGCTTTGGTCTTGTAATGTGATCTGAGCATGCGTAGCACTTTGTCCGGTCGGACAACCGTACACACGCTCGGATTTGGTGTGATCGGACCGGGTTGACGGGAAATCTTTCCAGCAGGAGATAAGACTTTGTCCGACGGACAAACCGACGAACACTGTCCGATGGTGCATACACACGGTCTGATTTTTCAACAACCTTGTCCGATCGGACCAAATTGATGAAAAAGTCCGACCGTGTGTATGGGGCTTAAGAATCATGGGACAGCAGACCGGAATTGCTGACTAACTCTTAATGAATACTAACATCAATAAATTACAGATAAATAAATAAATACCAGCAGACATGTTTATTTTTGGATAAAATAGGCTGCGGTTGTTTATTATTGATTAAAAATTCAATAAATAAATTTCATTCAAATAAATTCATATTTTCATATAAGCTTAGGCTAACCTAGCCACTACGGCTCAGGCAGCAACAACACATTCCCAGCTTCAACTTTATTCATACCATAAGCCATAACTTGTCCCCCTTTGTATCATTAATAAGTATATATATATATATATATATATATATATATATATATATATATATATATATATATATATATATATATATATATATATATATATATATATATATATATATATATATATTTATATTTATATTTATTTTTAGATATTTTTTTTAATTTATTTTTTTACAAAGGTGACCTTACCACATAATAACAACCGCGACAAAAGGAGAAATATTGGGAGGGTGGGGAGGGGAGAGAACACCACAGCTGCTCTTCTGAGGCGAATGAGCCCCTTATAGCGGAACCTCTTTTTATACCCCTAACTTGGCTTTGGTTTAAACCAGTTTTTCCCGGGCTTTCTCACGTGTCTCAAGAGAGGTCATCTGTACCCCTCTTCTCAGACACGTGAGTCACAGCTGTTCAAAACCCCTGAGAGCCTTAGGCTCCCCAGGGGAACTTGAAACTGCCAGCCCTGTCCTCTCCCATGAGAAAAAGGGGGGGGGACAGAAACTGCCTACCCCCTTTTCCTGTCATTCTATGTACTCTATATGGGGTAAAATAGGCTCTGTGCACAATTTTAAATTGAATTAACTTATCTCTTTGAGAGGCCAGATGACAAAAGGGTAGATCCCACAGGTCCTGCACATAAGTAGGCTTTTCCGAGCATCAGCTCAAACTGTTTCTTCCAGAGCACAAATAATTATCATATATTGTTTTTAAGGTAATTTACTATATTTTCAAAATCTGTACTCAAGCAGGTGGCTTAACGGACAAATTACTGAAGTCTGAAGTTATAACTTCAAACCACTAATTTCACAGTAAATAGATAAATAATGAATTATTATGTTTTAACATATAGCATAATAATATATTATTTAGCTTGATTAAAAAGGTACATTTTCAGCAGTAGCAGCAGATTCTCCCTCTTAAAGTGGAGGGCCCACAAAAAAAAAAATTTAAAAAGTCAGCAGCTACAAATACTGCAGCTGCTGACTTTTAATAATCAGACACTTACCTGTCCCGGGGTCCAGCGATGCAGGGGAACGAGACCCCCCCTCGTTCCCCGCTCTGCTCGCGGCGCCGGCATTCTTAATGTGGGCACAGCCGGGCACCCACTGCGCATGCGCGAGCGGCGCCGTGCGCCGTGATTTGACGCTCACTCATCTGGGACACATGACAGGTCCCAGATGACTGTGCGGCGCCTAGGGGAAGTGACGTCATTGCCCGGGCAATGAAGGTGGCAGACTACGAGGGACCCCCTAGCAAAAGGCATTTAGAGGTGAGTAAAAACAAATTTTTTTCCAATTATTTTTTTTTCTTTTTTTTAATGATTTTTAAGGCAAAATTTTTTTTTTTGGTGGCAACACCACTTTAACTGTGTGAGAAAAACATGGTATTATGGGTAAAACTTATACCCATAAACCCATGTATTTCCTTGTAGTTAGGAGGACTGGGCTGGAAGGGAGCATGTGTCTTTTAGACACATGCCCCCTTCTATGACACTGCAAAGAGAGGAGAGCCTCCACTGCAGCAATTTTATTGGGCAGCTTGCTGAGCTTGGACCAATAGTGCTTTACTGTTGGTCCAAGGCTCCAAGCTGTCCATTTAGCTCAGTGGTTCTGACAAGAAGTCAGAGGCACTGTGAGCTCATCCTCTCAGTCTACTGCAAACAGAGTGTGCCAGCTTGTATTTAAACTGGCCGCGCTGTATGTAGCTTCTGACAGGCTGCGCAAGTATCTCCAGGACCATAGGTGCCAGTAG